>JABFQM010001527.1:0-20464 GCA_022816865.1 Zelostemma sp. ZL-2020
TATACCTGAGTAAGTGGTCGCTAATGAATGTATTCTTCATCTATGCGAAATAGTCTGGACACTAATAACAAATTTCTTTAATATTAGAAGCAAAAAAACTTTTTACGGGTTGTACTTCTGAGGAAAATAAATCGTATCGCAACGAATTGTTAAATCGCGAATCGTGGGCTATCGTAGGAAAACAATTGAGAAACATAGTTTTGCACAATTTTTCACTATCGCACAGCTAATATTACTGTGCCCCCTTCCCCAAAAGTCGGATGATATTTTCGATTTTTCAGGTCGAATTTGAAATTATTGTTAAGAATAACTGAACTCAAAAGCTTATCAATCGTAATTAAAACTCAATTTCTGATAGCGGCGTAACGAGTAGAAATTTTGTTGTCGCAACCTGAAAATTTTATGTAAAATCATTGTCGAATGACGGAATCTGGAAATTTTGGGTAAAGTCGTAAATGAATGACGCAACCTGGAATTTTCCGCTCGTTACAAAATAAAAGTCGAGCTCATTTTTTCATGACTGTATAAAAAAGTATTTATTCAAATTTGTAAACATTTTACCCAAATACGCGAACACAACCTTAATCCAAATTCGTGTAAACTTTATACAAACGGTTTGCATCAAATTCGATAAAATTTTAAGCAAAGCGTAGCTGGATTGAATTAAATCGATATTTATCAATGCTGTACAATTTTATAGGTGCAATTTAAATTTGAAAACGTCATTGGCGTTTCTTTGACGTCACTAAAAATCATGTTACTCCTCAATTATCAACTATTTTCAACATTTTCAACAGGTAAATTATTTCACATCCAATAACGAACACAATGAGTGGTCGCAAAGCTAAATCAGTTGAAAAATACAAAATTGCAATGAAGAGAGCTACAAAAAAATGCATACTACTGTCCCAGTGTCTTTTGTTGCTACTTTTTGCTCGGTAATTTTTTCGCCAGACAAATGAGATTTATTTCAGTAGATACCATTAAAATATTGTTTAAAACAAAGTTAATAACAATGAAAAAATTTTTCTGTTGAACACTTATTTCCGTAGAAGTACAATCTTAACTTTCAATACGTATCTCGCATTTATATGTATACAGCTCACCCGAGAGGCATTCATACAAATCCCCCACCTCTCGTTGCATGGTTACCGTGGCTCAGAGTGGGATCACAACATCGGTGACAGACGACTCAGAGCCACCGTTCAGTAACAACACTTTCTCACTCCTTTCACCTCGCTTTTACAAATTACCGCGCTTCCGTTTTGGCGCGTAATATCCAAAGTGCAGTTTTTCGCCATGTGCTGTGCGTTGTTGATGATGCAGGAATAACGAAGGAGAAACTAGAGAATTTTCTTTCGTCCTCGTCGCCGCTGGGTCGCGTTCGCGGCCTTTATCATATCAAAGGTTCGTACGCTCTCTATTTTAATTCTCTCCCGTTATTTTTCATCATAGTTTCCCTTGTGACACTATTTTTCAACGTTAGCAACGATTCAAGATTTCATTGAGTCGAAACTAGAACATATCAGCCGTACAAACGCGAGTTGAATGGATTTAAAAACAGAGTGATTCATGCCTTCGGCGCATCGAGCCTAATTAATCGACGTAACGGACTCGACGCTTTCATTGAATCGGCATACTTTCATTGATTGATTTCGCTGTATTTCAATTGGAAAGTTTAATACTTAAAAAATGGATAAAGGAATGCGAAGGATGACACAGTTCCGTTTGAAACGGTGCTATTAGTAACCGCAATCTTTGCATACAATGAAGGAAGGCCTTGTCACTTCAAAGTTAATTGCATGTTAGCACAGAACCCGTTGCGTACTATTTTACGTGCTTCCTACAATTTCTCGTACATGGAAGCGGTGTAAAAACAGCGATGCCCTCGAGCGAAGGATAAAAAGCGCGGCTTATCTTTCGACGCCTAATTACCCGGGCAATCCTACGTGCAAATGTCGCAACTTCCTACAACGCTCCAATTTCGTTCCTTACTCCAGCAGGAAAAGTTGCAATAATTAACCGGTCGCTTCGTATTCCCAAGCAATTTTTAAATTCAAGAACGCGTCTCGCGACAGATGTTTCCTTGAAGAAAAAAGCGAATCAACGATCAAGGGTTCTTCCTTTTCGATGTTGTAGAAGCAGCTGCGGAACGCTGGTGTACAATGACAGCTGCATCTTGTGGGGAATATCATACTTGTTGATACTGCAAAGTTATTTCGCGTTGCCCTAATAAATTTCAACTAAACCGCACCACGTTGAAAGAAACAAACCTGGAATATTTTTAGACTCGTGATAATGAAACGTTCGACGCTTTTATCTCTTTTCGATAAGGATTCTATAAAT
Source organism: Zelostemma sp. ZL-2020 (assembly GCA_022816865.1). Classification (NCBI taxonomy): domain Eukaryota; kingdom Metazoa; phylum Arthropoda; class Insecta; order Hymenoptera; family Platygastridae; genus Zelostemma; species Zelostemma sp. ZL-2020. Next base: position 2,347 of record JABFQM010001527.1, read on the forward strand.
TGCATGGTGACGCATGGTTCTAATGTTTCGTTTATCAATTCATTAGTTCGTAAAATTTATCGTAAAGAAAAGTGCGTAGTAATTTGTCAAGAAAAGAATGAGACATTGGCGAAGTATTGCTTGTCCGGTGAATTATCCAGTATAAATGCAATGAGAATCTCTGGCTTGCCTTGGCGCTCCTTACGAATCGATCCAACTGGTGCCTTGCCCTCCGGACAAGCCTCATTATACTCTGGACAAAAGTGGATACCAGTAAAGCACCTGAAAGGCCTCGTAACCGGGAACCATTGAGAATACTTTTGAATTGGCGTCGATTTTTTGCAAGCTCATGTAAAATATACAAGTTACAAATGCTATCTTTCCACTTCCAAATCTTGATTTTATTTAGGGATCGTTCAATTATTTATTACGATTCATTTAATTGGTAACAATGCAATAAAAAATATTTCATTGTAGAAACCAGATTCTTGCGATTCATTTTTGCAATCTTTAGCGGCGGTATTGAAAGGGTGCGTTACGCGTGTTTGGGTAAAAATAACGTTTAACGTGATCGATGTATTAATTGACCCGTTATTTGTACAGCTGCAGGTGTATTTTTGTTACGTGTTCAAGAAAGGGTAATTTTAAATGAAGAAATGTCAGCTTTCGAAGTTTAAGCATTCCATGATTCAGTTGTTTTTTGTATGGCTAGACAATGTTAAATTGTGTTCTCTAATTAATGGCAATTTTTCAGCTGGCGTGGGGCACCGCGGTAATGGAACTGCAGAGCTGGTTACTTTACCACTTCGTGGCCGTAACCGACTGCAATCAAGGTACACGCGAACATTAATTCCATAAAAAATGCAACCGTTGAACATTTGAGAAGCTCGATGTGGAAAGTGTCAAATCATTTTTTAGGGAACACGAGAAACCTTTCGAATGTAGAAAAGATTTGGGAGGTTTGAACAGCATGGAAAATTTGTTTGGAATAATTTTTAATGCACGTACACATTTTTCGATACGGGTTTTTTTTAGTTATGTTGTTACATAAATTATTTAGAACTGAATTATTAAAACCGCTTTTGATTGAGTCTTTTATTGAAATTTTGTATAAGCAGAAATTTTTCCGAAATAAAGTTCGTTAAAAACAATATTTGATACTTTGATAAAAGCACGTTAAAAATTGAAAATTGCAATAATAATAAAAGCTAAACAATATAAATTATAATTGCGATGTAATCTATTAAAATCCCCTGAAGATTTGGCGCCTTTTCAAACCAAGTTTCTCATTCATCTCGATGTACGCACGAACTCCATACTTTTATGCCAAACAATTCATTTTCTAATTACAATTTCGCAACTAAAGTATCCTAATTATATATTTTCAAATAAACAATTCTTTAAAAAACAACTTAAAAATACCTCTCCTACAAAATTACGAAAAAGGCACATCTAATTTATTATTCGGCATAAAAGTACAGAGCTGTAATTAAACTCCCATGAAAAACTCGCAACGAATGTTTTCTAGAGTGTTCTACTTCATTAAAATTATGAACCGTGGAATGCACGCGAACTCGACGTAACACGATTTTAATTTTGTTTTAGTAGCTTTAGTTCGATTTGTGTATGGTTTCGGATCACTGCACTGAAAAACACCCATTCCCATTTGATTTTGGTCGTGTCATCTTCGAGATAAAACATTACGCTGGACGAATGTTTGACGGTGAGTTCCAATTGCACTCGTCGCTTTCACAGACGCGTCGAGCATTAATCACGATGTAAAACGCATAAACGATTCACAATCTCTCCACGTTCATTCATCTCAATTAATAGTCCAAATAAAGTACAATTTCACTCGCTTGGTTGTTAATGAAGCGGTAAAAGAGCGAGAAGAAGAGCTTGAAAGACCCTTTTTTGCAACGAATTAGTGATGCCGTCCACGACTGCGGGTGAAGCGTACCCTGACGCGGGAAGCGGAAGTCGCACTCGGAATCTGAGCTTGCGAGTGCAGAAGAAGCTTCTAAGTCGCTTCGCCGCGTCCAGCGCCGGCAGAGTTCTTTTCATCGACGACGATTCCACTTTGCTTTTAGACCATTTGTATAAAATAATGGAAAGTGCGGTCAAGTCTTGTCCCAATCTGGACAAGAAGCAGCCCGAAAAGGTCTTGAAAAACATCATCAAATTGTCCATCAAGGTATCTCTAAAAATACCCAGTTTCGATTGTTCCAGGCCGGCAATAAAAGTTCCCGTGTTTCAGGTAGGACTTTTGCACCGGAATCAGCAACTGAGACCGGAGGACGACGTGAAAATATCGGAAATACGCGTTGCTGTGAAAGCTGCGGTGATGTCGGTCGTGTCGTTTCACGAGCTCGAGTTCAGCTTCGACAAAGCGTACTTAAAGAAGTTGTTGGAGCGCTGCAGAGCAGCGGTTCAGGACTTGATAAGGCCCCACCTCACTGACAAGTCCCTGGACCGTTGCGACCAAATTTTCGACTTCCTCACTCACGACGATTTCCTCGACTCCGCTTTCCTCCAGGACCCGGAGCATCGCGCCGCTCTGGATTCTCTAGTCAACGATATTAACAAATCTTTTGAGGAGGGAAGACTTTGATTAGCATCTTTCTTCCGATGAAATTTTCATACACCTCGAAAAGACCAAAAATAAACGCTTAATGTTTTTTAAGTTTGTAAGTTATTTTTAGTTATTTCAGGTTTTTAAACCAAATATGATCATACGTTTTTAACGATTTTGAAGTAGTAACATTTCCGGAGCAAAACTATATTTTATGACCAAAAGAATGTTTGTATTTTGGTACAAATGGATAATCTTTGAAATTACGATGTTCACAAATGTTTTGTGCATTTACTAGAACAGGACATGTCATTAAACAATAGTTTATGCGAAAACTTCTCGTAGACAATTGTCGGTTTGTGAAGTATGTTTGCTCTCATTCGATTGAAAAACACAATCTACCTATGACTGTCAGGTATTGTATTTGTACATAGATATAAGAATAATAAGAATGTGTACAATAGCAGTGGTATAAGTATCGTCTTTTCAAATTCAACAATGCATAAAGAGGCAGTTGATAAAAATAACTCCCCTCTTTTATGTGATTAAGTAAACGGTCGAGTGATATGAAAAAAAAGAGATGAAATAACTTTTCGATCCTCTCACCGAATTAAAAACTATCGAATGTTCGTCACAAAGTGACAGATTACGTTTAAAGTTCGTATAAATAAATTATAATTAAAATATTACTGTGAAATACATTTTTTATTGAAATTCGAATGAATTCGTTATCATTTCGTCGACCTGTTTTCACGATGATTTCGATGATTTAGAAAATATCAACAATATTACAAAAAACATTAACAATTTTATTTACACATGTAAATTGTATAAATACGAAATACATTTGACACCGGTAGAACTGCGCGAGTTTCGTGAAAAGAGATATTCGTATAAAAATTAAAAACTTGGTTTGTTCTACTCATTACGTAATATACGAATAAATAATCATGACTAATGATCTTAAACTTAGCATATATACAAAAATTACGTATGTACAAAGAAATCAACTGATGCAAAAACCACACTTGCGTTCGAGAAAAGGTAAAAGTATCAACCAAAGCGTAGAATCGAAAAGAAAAAGAAACTTTCTGAAACGATTTAGACGCATTTATCAAAGTCATTATGAGTTTGTTTTAAAACTAAAAAATTTGATTTGAATTTTCGATTCGATGCGACGCTTTAATCACTACTTTTATTTTTTAGCAAGCGAGGTTCTTGTGATTAAAATCTATCGAGGTTCTTAAATAAATTTGAAGCACTTCTGTTTATCGTGCGGAATCCTCGTTTTGAAGAGAATGGAGTCAGCTCTGTATTGAGTATTCAGCAAAGGCATGTACCCAAAAACCTGAAAAACACGTTTCATCAAATTCCTCAGCAACCTCAATTCATGTCTAAAAATGACAGCAAACCTGGGAGAAAAAGTTGATGCACTTATGCCTCTCTTGAAAATGAGTATCGTCCTCTGACAGCGAAACCGGACACCCGGGACACCTAAATGTCCACCTCGAAGTCACCTAATTTCAATCACACCGAAAATCTTTACTTTGCCCAAACCATTCCGAGTTTTTTTTAATAAACAACATGTTTACTTTCACCGGGGGTTTTCTCGTGATGTGAGATACCAAAAAATTCATCGCGATGTCCTCGCAGTTCATGTACTCGTCCACTTTGTCCCTGATTGCTTGAGGCAGCCAATGCGTATAAAGATACGTATAATGTTTATGAATAAATGCAGCGCCGGTCAAAACCATCGACAACTCGCAAGAATAATTCGAATTGTAATTCCACGCGTTGCGGTTATTTTGGTCCCACGCGTGAAAACGTCCCGGGAAACCAACGACTCTGTCGCGATGTTCCCTCCAAACTCTGTTGAAAAACAATTACGTTTCAATCAAAAAGAAACCAAAATAAAAGTACCAAAATACCTGAACCCAAACATGATTTCATCGTGTCGTAAATGAGCGTCGTCGTCCACGGACAAAACAGCTTCAGTCTCAATAGCGTCGAGCGGTAAAAACCGATTATTCAAACTGTTTCTAGGCACTTTGACGACCTGCGAAAAAGCCCCGAAACAAATCAAATCACTCGCCATTCAATTCGCGTAAACAATTCAAAATTTGAAAATGGGATGTTACTTGTATCGGAACCCCTATTTCGGGCCACCGAAGATCCTCCATCGGTGGTTTCGGACTGTTCCAAATCACCACGACTTTGTTCAAGTAGGGCAAACCGTAAAGCCTCGCCAACGAATTTATCAAGACTTGCTCTCGCTCGTACGTCAGCATGACGATGGTGAATTGTTCCCGAGGGTGGTTGCCACCGAGGGACTCGCTAAATTCTTTCCCCGCGCCCCCGGCACCTTTGTTTATCGGCCGGAAACCCACTTCGGAGCCTGCAAATTCAACTCGATGCATTTCCACCTTCCAAGATCTAAATTAACTAAATTTACCAATAAATTTCGCGTCGCTGGGTAAAACGGTATCGAAGGGCAATTGAGGGTAAAGATTGAAAGGGTCGACCCAGTTGTTCCAAATCTCGTACCCGTGAATGAGCATGGTGGTATAGTTCCTTTTGTAAGCCGGAGACGGATACGGCGGTTCCAGTGGACCAAGACTTTCTTCCGCTTCCGACTCGGCAATTATAGCGTCCGATTTCAGAGGCTAGAAACAATTACATCAATAAATACTTTGAACATTTCAGTGAACGAATAAACAAAGCAATCGCTCACAACGAAACTCTCGTTGAACACGCTCGTACTAGCGGTCTGCGCAGCCGGAAGCGGTGGGATTCCGAGCCTGTCCCTTATCACCGCTATGATAGTGTCCACGGCGGCTTGTGCGGTGCCCATGTAACGCTCCCAAATCAGCCTCCCCTGCCTCCTCATCGCCAAAACGTCGTTATCCGGAATGGCTCGTAACAAGAAATGCATCTCCGTGACTCGAGCCTGAATAAAAAAAGAACCGTTAAATTTTACAGTACGATCAAATGAGAATTAAAATACCCCAACCTTGGGTAAAAATATGACGACCCTGCGCCAAGCGATGACTTCTTTATAATTCAAAATGATTTGGTCGCCGCCGAGAATAACGGGAATGGCCCCGGATCGCAGAGCTTCGTAAAGTCTCGCCTGCATGGAAGAAGTGGTGACCAAACTGACGTTACTCGGCGCGAGAATCAGGGCGAAAGTCGACTCCTTCAGGATGGCTTTCCTGGACGAGTCGGTCCCGCAGAGGGACCAATCCGTGACCTCCGCGGGCCGCTGGGCGAGTTCATCCGACGGCGGGACGCACTCGAACTGGATGAAAAATTTGTCGAGAGTCCCGCCGTTGCTCATGTCCTTCAAGTGCTCGACTATGAAATGGTCTAGGTTGTTCTCGTCGATGGCGAGTCTTTCCAGGTCAACTTCCGCGTCGTCCACTTGGGTCGTCGGCGACGAGAACCGCTGCTGACGCAATTCCCCCTGGAAAGAGAGCAGGAACTTCCGTCGCGCCGGAAGCATGTGCGCGCAATCCTGCCAAATGTCGCCTCCTGGGGGACCGAGAATCGGCGGCACGACAAGATCGAAACCCTCGCGGAAATGCTGCCCTTCGAATGTTGATTGTACGATTATTGCTCTTCCGGTGTTGAGGCTCGTGAGGATATTGCCGGATTCGACGCTCAAATCTCGCCGAGCGAGGTTGAGAAGGACGTGGTTTCTGCCGTCGCCGCCCCAGTAAGGAAGAGCGTGGAGTTTCTTCTCGTTTAGTGACTTTTTTCGACGCTGCGAGTCTTCCATGGGAAGAGCTTCTCCGACGAGGACCACGTAAATGCAGGCTTCGGCAGGGTTCGACGTCACGTGTGGATTGTAGCCTGGGGAAACGATAACAATGAATTAATTCGAGCTTGAAATGTTTTTGAAAATTTCGGGATTTTTGGGTTGTGCAATTAATTGATTGATTTGGAAATGCGAAAAAGTGTAATTACAGAAATTAAATCCCAAAATTGTAACTAATTGAAAAAATTATTAAAAATTTGAAAAATTGTGGAATAAACCAATCAATTTTCTCCAAAAATCCAACGTCATTTCCGCAAACTGCACGCCCTTAATGAAAAGAAACAAAATTGTAAAATGTACCCAAAGTTTGCGTTATTGTGGTTTTCAGGAAACCATCAACATCCCATCCAGGATTCACAATGGAAAAATCATCGGGGTTGTAAAGATACACAGGAAAACCGCTGGTCAAAGCGCATCGACTGTGATCGAAGCAATTGTACATTCTGCACCCTCGATGCTCGTCGATACTGGGTACGATGCTCGGAATGGAATTCGCCAAGATTCTTTTCGGCGGAGCGAGCTCTGGCGTGTTGCGTTCCACCGCTTCTCGCTGGGCAACTTGAGCCTGCACCACGCTGATTTTCAGCCGATCCAAATCGGTCTGCTGGTGCAACAACTCTTGTTTCAGCTCGTCGATTCTCTGCGTCAAACTGCTAACTTCCATTTGCAACCTTTGCCTTTTCGCCTCCAAATCCCTGAGCTCGTTGCTGACGGAAACCTTGATGCGCAGCATTTCCTCGATTCGGGCTTTGAGATCGATGGCCTTCATGGTCGTGAAATTCTCAAAAGCTTCTAGTTTCGATCGAGTGCGGTAAATGTCGATGTTCATCGAGGTGGATTCGACCTGTACAAAAAAATCGTTAAAATCGAATTTTCGCAGTTCCATCAGGGGATGAAAATGATATTTTTTACTCACTTTGGACAAATAATAATGCGCGAGCAAGGGCACGATGAACAATAAAATCGAAAAAAAGATGATTATTCTGGAAAGTTTAGTGTGAATTATCCAATTGCAAATGTTCCGATTCGCCCCGGCTTGATTGAAAATCGGCATCGTGTCATGGTAATTGCCTCCCATTGTTGAAATTCCACTTTCAAATTTTGCCAAGAACATATATTTACGTATTTGTTGTCATCTTTTCGCGATAAATTACCGATCGTGGGATCCTCTCATCTCCGATTCAAGGACACATTTCTCAGTGAGTAAACAATTTCCAGCCACTTCATTTCCATTTCAACAATCACTTTGTTTATAATTATAATTAAGCACTGACATTGCCACGAACCGGAAAGTTTCGAAGGCGAATGATTTTATTTGCACATGTTTCACTGGCACTTTAGCGAAGTCAATTTGTCACGCGAGCTTTGTTTCACATTATTTTTAATGTGGTTTGTTTAATAATAAAATGTACGTCACGTACAGGGTATAACCAAGTATTTTAACCTTAAAAAAACGATTGCGAAAACTTTCTCGAGTCTCGTCTCTGACGTCTCTCGATTGGATCCGCCATTTTCAATATCGCGAAAAAGCGCGAAGTTTGAATAGATTTCGAGAACGTACGTTAAATATACCTAACATTTTGCTTGTTTTTCGAAAGATTGACTAGAATTTTACGGTGTTTGAGTACTTGTACCTGATTTTGAATGATGAATACACATTTTTGATACGTGTAAAATTGTATATCATTAATATCTCTTTTTTTGATAAGCGTAATAGTTTCGGACTTAATTTTTTTTTTATTCATTATAAAAATGTGTCTCAATCGAATTTTCCTAATTAAAAAACTCGTCGAATTATGAGACATTAACATTATCACTAAAAAAACAATAAAAATTTTGGACATTCCAAAAGTGCCAAATCCAGAAATTTTTCAAATTAATTTAGTAGTATAGACCATTCTCTGTGCCGGCACAAAGAAAATTTCACTGTTGAAGATAAGAAAACTAATGAGAATTATGTAAAATACGTCTATTTTCTCTCTCTCTCATTTTTAATGTTGAATACATTGAATACTGCAGAAATAAAATTCTGAAAAATTAGCAAAACTACTAAATTTTACATTACAAAGTGCCAAATTAAAAATTTATTGATGTTAATATAAAAATAAATTCTAAAAGGTTAAATTTACCGAAAAAACGTTACGACCCATTTAAAAAAAGTTACTCTCTAAATTTTTTAAGGTGAAAGAGGAGTTTGAAGAGTGAGCCTAAACAAGGCCTAAAACTATGCAAGCCTAATTCAAACCCAGATTAGGTCAAAATTAAACTCAGACTAGATCTAATCTTACATTTATAAGTCAAATTCACGTTTGATTCAGGTCTAACCTAAATCTAATCCAGGTCTAAATCAGGTCCACCCAATATCAGGCCTAGTTTAGGCCCAGCTTTTCCAACACAAGAAAAACTCCTGAAAGATGATCCCAACCACTTCCGCGCTCCAAAAAAGGTAAAACAATCGCATCAATCATGGCACTACTCTACATTTATCCAAAAAATCAAAAAACCAAAGACAAAGTCTCGAAGAGTCCAGATTCCAGTTCTTATAATCGAACCTCGCTGATCTCAAGGAATCTCCATCAGGAAAGTCCAGAATCGAACATTGTTTTCGACAGTTTCATCAGCGACTACCCCTGATTCAAAAGCTCTACAAAAATCTTCGGTAAATGTGTCCTCTGGGTACATAAAAAACTCGTGGGTCGATACGAATCTTTCATGAACTCGTTGAAGTTTCGATCACTGAGCCTTTTAAAGACTATGAAATTTTGAAATTCGAATACTAGATTTGGCGCCTCGTAATAATCCGCGGATGCGCAGAATGAAGTAAGAGCTTCGGGTTCGCTATAAGGCGATCAATACAAGTTCTCGTGACGTAAGATCGTTCAGCTACTCCCATTGGCTTGTATTTGCACCGCATTCCATTACTTATTAACCCCGCTGAAAAGAGTGACAGAAACAAACGATCGTAAACAGTACACAGGTGTGACACCTGCGATTTGACTCTCCACGTTCGATTCATCCCTGGATTGAGCTCTCGTTGAAAGCTTGAGTAAAAGCTTCGGTGTCGGAAAACGCGGTGACCATGGGCAATGCGCGCTCTTTCAAAATCCTCCCCTTCCCTTTCCTCATCACCTTCGCGACACCCACGAAGTTAACGTTCGTGCATGTCCGGCTGAACGAGTGTGTTTATTCGCGCAATCTCGCTTCACACACGTAACATGGAGGCTTCGGTAATAGCCTCACGGTGTTAGTGAATGCGCGTGGACAATTGAGATTTGAAGCTAAAAGATCGCGTTTTTGGACCGTCGCAAGCTCGGGTTAGAACCTTTCAAGAATCCCCCTTCGAAGTAACATTCATTCACGCTAGAACCTTCTGTCCCAACGCGCTAGTGGGAAACGGGAATTCGGAATCAAGGTGACAACGTCCCGAGTGCAAGAAAGAAGAGGCAGCAAGCTGACGGGGCACGATAGATAAGGGTTGCGGGTAAAAAATTTACGTTAGCGAAAAGTGAAACGCCGAGAACGACCAGAAGTGCCAATCCTTTCTACACAAAGAGCGAGCCAGTGGGGTGATTATTTGTCGCGATTGGAAAGAAACATTCGACGGCGCATGTATACGTATATATATGTGGTGGGCTAGCTCGAAGCGACGAATGGATGTGTGATCTCACGAGGGGTTGCGAGTCGAGATCGTAGGGTGAACGTGCGTGTTTTCTAGATTATTTCACCGCGCGAGTTGCCACGTCGAAAACGATACGTCGAGCAGTCCGTGTCCACGTGAGAAATAACAAAAAAAAGGGAGATCCAAATGATGCGCCACCGTTGAAAGTAACGAATCCTGCAGGCACTTTTGTACCTCGAGATATTTTCTATTTTGATAGTAGATGTACCATGCCCGCGTTACGTAAAAATGGACCATTCGAACGAAATCGAAATCAGGGGCTTCCCGCGATCGATGTCTGATAAGAAGCAACGATTCAAGAGATACTCCCGTGCAGCCCGGAAGAGATAATGCGAAAGCACTCAATAAGCCTGTGATCATGACTTGCAACGCGGATGCAACGATCGGTGGTCAAACAACGCAAAAAGAGAGTGTTCTCGATGATGAAGACGAGTCGTCTCGTGCGAGGACCATAGTCCCGCTTGAATCCTGGCTGCTCATCAAAGAATCCTACAGGCCGTTCGGGTCAACGTCGCATCATCGACGTAACCTCGCAACTGGCTCGCGTTCTCCGTTTCGTGGCTGTGCGTTGCGTTTACAGAGTAGCGGATGACTCGCTCAAGACGGTATCTCGTAGTAATAGACGTCGCGTTAGTGGACTCGGCACGCGCTCGTCGGGAATTAGACACAACTCGTGATAAGCGCGTCGCTGAAGAAGACGCCCTGACCCACCGTCGTCGAGTACGTCGCTGGTGTCGCGAAAAGAAACGCCGACAAAAAACAGCCGGCCTATACTTTCGACTACAGCTTGCCAAGCTGTGATGGCGGACTTTCCGGACTTGTCGTATCTTACCCCTGAAGAGAGGGCTATCATAGAAGATGTTAGGAAACGCGAGAAACAGGAGGACGAGCGGCAAAACGAGATTATGAGGTAACATCGACATCGGAAATGTAAATTATAATGGGTTATGTTTCATTGGTTCCGTTTTTGAATAATTCTTGCTGATCTTCGATGCCGTTAAAGTGAGACACTTTTCAGGCGTGCATTTATGAATATGTATGTCCTTGTATTTCACTAAGAGGAAAATCAGAGGGGACAACATCATCGTACTCGAGACGTCCGAGTGCATTAACCCTTTAATAGGCAAAACTGACGATGGATTTGTGAAAAATCGATCATTGACGCGGCATATGCTGGGACGTACTCATTGAAATGACCATATTTTTTTCGAAAAATCGCACATCTTTGTCTTTTAATTGAGGACACGAGCTTTTACGATGCATTCAAGAACACCTTCAATACTTTTTCTGGTGGAACAAAATTAACTGAAATTCAATTTATGGTAATAGTACTATCGTAAACTCCGGGTGATCGCGCATCGAATTGCATTTAAGCAAAGTCTATTTATCTTTAGATGCCCAAAAAATCAATCGCGGTCTGAATGTTCCTAGATACTGGTTCTGCCGCCTTGGAAAATATCATTTTACAGAAACAATTGCTATTTCGAACATTTATTGATCATGTCGATGATCAAATTTCCCACTACTTCCCAAATATAGAGGTTACGTTTTCTTCTTTCAGAATTTACTGAATAAAAAACTTTATCGTTACGATATTACTGGTATTATCAATTTTAATTGCTTCTTAGCGTCAAGACAAATTCAACGTTTTAAGAAAGTCAAACATCTCACGTCTCAGTGTTGTTTGTTGAACACGCTACAGAAAGTTGGTTCAACGCGCTATCATTTTCCTAGAAATCGGGAAATTGATAACGCCTCCTTTGCAAATTGTTCCCCACCCCAAGGAAATGGCACGAAAGATAATTTTCCATTTGTTAACGTTATCGATAAACCGAATAGCAGAAATTGCTTTCAATCTTGACAATCAAAATAATTCTTTTTCGAGATTCGTAGAAGATTCATTCGCGAATAATAGTATAAAGTGGCCAAGGCGATTGCGAACGACGACCACATAGTTTTGAGCTACTTTATCGGCATTCTACATTTTTGCCCACGTGTAATATTTCATCAATTTCGTGTATAAGTTGAGACCACCTTGAACATGTGTCGAAACACTGAATTATTCGTCGAACATTGACCTCCGGCTTACATTGTTTAGGCATACTAACTTGGAGAAGTCCATATTTTACAAAATTCTAATAACAAAGATACTTTGAAGGCATAGAATAATTTATTTAACTTAAAAGGAAAAATTCAGTTCAAAATTGTTGCATTGTTTACTGCGTATTTGAGCCGATTGAATAAAATTTAAGTAGTACAGCCTACCACTAGTCAGACATCAGATTATTTCGTTGATAACAAGTTCGAAATTTGGTGTTTTCTTCATTTACATACGAAAACGCAAACTTTGGCCGATGAAGTCACTAGAAACAGCGTATTTCGAACGATTTAATATTTACGATACGAAATATTTCACGATTCGTCGTCAGCACTTCTATTCGAACATCGATAAATTTCATGACGTATATTTTAGACCCAGAAGAAATGAATCACGGTTAAATTACATCTCCGATTTTGTTCGATATCCTATGACTGTAAAAGCAAGAGTAAAAAGTCATTACAAAAATAACATACTTGTTTTTACAGTGTACATAAACTGGATATATTGCTTCGCGGCCGTGACAGTTCTTGTATTTGTTTAAAGCGTTATTTGCTTTAACATAGAACACACGTCGAAGTTTATGAAAAGCCAGTACAAAAATAACTCGCTTATTTTCCCAGTGTACCCATTAATATCGCAATTTCTTCACATTCGTCACAACATATCGCAAGAACACGGAACTATGAAATTCTTCTGATCTCTGGGAAACGAAAATCCGGCAGATATTGCCGGCAATGTTATGATAAATTTGCAATTTACATTTTACAGGAGAAAGCAAGACGAAGTGCAAGTTTTGGAAGAAACCATACGAGCTCGTTCCGAGAAGCAAAAAAGGGCGGGAATCGAGCTGGACGCAACGTGTCAGATATGTTTGAAAACTAAGTTTGCCGACGGTATCGGTCACATCTGCAACTACTGCAACACCCGTTGCTGCGCACGCTGCGGTGGAAAGGTTTCTTTACGCTCGAATAAGGTGAGGAACAACGGTCATTTTTATTCGAACTCTTCGTGAAGTATTCCATTAAAGACAGTCCCCTGAAATTTTCATTTATAACACCCTCAATGTGACTCCGTACTATTTCTTTCAATTGCACGTGAGTTTTTGGTTCCCCTTTTCCTCCGCCACGAAAACCTCGTTCTTTTCCGCTGAAATTCCGATCATTATTCTTTTCTCTTGAGGCGGTGACACCGTAAAGTTCGAACGTCAATGGCGCTACTTGGAAATAGTCTCAATTGTATACTCATTACTACCGTACGGAACATAAACTTCATTTACCGTCAACTTGACGTTTAATAAACTTGAAGACGTCAATTTGACGTCAAGTTGACGTGAAATGTAGTTTGTGCTCCCCGTTGGCAATAATGGCATGAAACTTAATTGCATTTAGTCGAGACATAAGACCGTTCAATTAAATTTTGATGTACAAAAATAATTTCTTTCAAAGTAGAAATTTTAGGGAGCGATCACGCATCCGATATCAAAAATAATGGTTATAAAAGTTATCACGGAACTCGATTGAGCAATTCCATCTTTCTTCAATGATGCGCATTATGGCGTTCCTTTACCCAGTATTTCCGTTTAATGTTGCACCCAACTTTCATATCACCCTCGAGCGAGAAGAATCCGAGTGTTAAGTATATACTATAGATAGCTACAATATCATAGACTACTTCTGCTTTCTGCTTTCCACGTTAAAACATAGATCAATATGTTGCGTCACATCCTTTCAAACCCCTGGGCAAGCAACGTTGCTTCGCTACTTCGCCTCTTTGCTACGAAAGATCCAAGTGACGTCATGCCGGGACGCGCCCCTTTCATAAACTCCCACGCATTGCTGAGCTCTGAATAATAAAACTACCTATCGTTCAACGACTCGTGCGATCTCACACGCTCCAAAACCAATGAGAGATTAATTAGTTTCGGAAAGAAAAATGTTCACTCAAGAATTCCAATTCGAAAAATGGATATCCTGTCAATGTATTATATCGAAACGATGCGTCCTTTCCGTTATACCTAACCTTAAAGACCATCTTAATCCTTTAAAGCACAAAAAGTGTATTGATTTCGACAAATTCAATTTTTCCTTTCCCGTTGAAAAAGCACCCAAGAGATCATTGATTAGTTACTGTCAAGATGAATGTACTTGAGAATCTTTTGAAGGGAGAATAAATTTTATCTGATCATTTTTCATCTCGCGCTAATTAACTAGCAAAGTAATATTGTTACAGTCGATATGGGTCTGCATCCTCTGCCGGAAAAAGCAAGAAATTCTATCAAAGAGTGGAATGTGGGTGAAAACGAGTATTGGAGCGTCAGACAGCGCCATGTTATGGATGCAAGAAGACATGCAAGGTATGGGCCCTCCAGGACACCCGGAGCAAATGCAAGATAAGCGACCGAAGCTGGAACGTGCCCACAGTGCAGCGGAAAAAGAAAATCTGCCATTGTTACAACGAAGTGGAAGTACTCTGAGAAGGCAATATTCCCAGCAAGAAACGGTGAGCTTCTGAACATATAACAATGATTCTAGACCGGTTTCATTCACTGTTTAATGCTTGGCTTGAGTTTCGATAAACTCTACACGATGTTCATGATTAATGGAAAAGTCAATTGTTAATTCGTTCAAGCCAGGGTTGGAAATTAAACGATACCGATGAAATTGGCTGGTTGATAAAGAAGTTGCTGCATGAGTTGTAATTGAGTAAAAAAGAAACTAGAGACGAAAGGGGACCTGGTTTAATCGCTCCGGAAGATCTCGATGATTGGATTGTTTTTAGAAAACATTGATGTAATTTCTTCTCCGAAACAGAGTCGAGCGAATAATGTTTCTCTGTTTGAAAACAATTTAAAGCCGTATGAGCATCGAATCGAACGTGACAAGAATATTGGGATTAACGATGTATGCAACTTCGTAGTTCATGTTTGTTCACTGCCTCTTTAATATTGAGTACTTGCATGACAATTTTAGGGAATTAGTGCGCAAACTTTACTTGATTCCAAAATCGTAGTGTTCGCTAATTGCTTTTGTCGACTTGCCTCACCAGATTCTAGACAAGAACCTAGCCAAACATCAGAGAGGTTGATGCTTTTTATTGCTTGCTTAGTTTCGATAATCTAGAAATCTATAGACAAATTTCTATGAGGAAAACACAATGTGGGGTTCGGATCAAATTCTTACACTCGCTGTTCCTTCGCAGCACTTTTTTCCGGCTTCACAAAAACACAAAATGTAATGAACATTGAACATGAAAAAAATTGCCTAATACTTCAATGGTTTCATTGAATGCAAAGATTTATATTGCCGTATTGTTTTGAAAGAAATATGATTATTTCTCAAATGCAGGGTAAATCGTACAAGCTTTTCAATATTTCCGCCATCACAATTCTGTACATCTGTTACAACAGCTTCTCGTATGTCAGTACTTTACAAACGTAACCCTGACACAAATAATTGTAATTTATTGACAAACTTTGAGATAAATCAAACGTGTGCCTTCGGATCTACACAATTCTGGATTTTGTGTATACTAGTAGAACTTCTAACAGAACAAGTACGTTTTGCAGGCATATAGGACGTTGAATAAACGTGCCATCTTTTTCTGAACTTTACGAAAGCTCATTTCTCATTTATTAAATATAATGATGTCTGCACTGTATAGGTTCTGTCAAAAAGATATAATTACATACTTATTTTGTACGTGTGGTAATTGACTTTAAATATTGATGTACTGTATGTAAACATTTCTATGTAACTTATATATAATATTTGAATTCACAAATCGATGAAGCTCTTCAAAATATCGTATATAAATTATGCCCAATGCATAAATTATACATCATATTTTGTATCAAGTACTAGTTATAAGTTTACAACATTTCCTTGCAATCTACGTGTGTTTGATATGAGTGTATGTATTATTCTTGTAATTTTTTCCAATGCGAAATCAGTGAAACCGATCGCATCATTCGCAAAGCGTCGATTGCAATTTTCCTTACAGCTAAAACACTTTATTACTGATTTCGTATACATTTTACTGTCTCTAAGAATGTGGTGGTATCTTTAATTACTATATATGTGTTCTTTTGTGAAAATGATACTCGATTAATGATGTCGTTGATTTCTACGAAAAGTTTTAGTTTCAGAAGTTTATATCTTATTCCATTTTTGACAGTAACGCAAAATCGTCGGTATGAATCTATGTCTTTTCATTTCCACAAATTTTACTCCTTTTTTTCTCCATTTCAATTATTTCTAGTCCAACAGTTTACACTAATTACAGGACTGTGTGTATATAAATTGCTATAATGACAACGCGAAACATTAAATGCCTTGATATCGGAGAATCGAGTCGAACATACCGACGATTTCTAATCTTTTCGATATTGCCGTTCGACTCGTGTATTTCTTAGGTGCCAAGGCGTCGAATGTCCACGAGTGATAGCGGGGTGGAGATGTCTGTCTCGCCTCACTCTAGAAACATATTTACACCCCATACCGTTGGTACTTATCAGACGCAATCGACTCCAAGACATCCTGCCGCCTTTCCAGAAGACGATCCGAATATTTATAGGGGCGAACTCGAGGACCTCATGAAACAGAACCCGTCTTATCAAAAGCAACGACAACACTACCAGGTAAAATGCTCGTAATAATTTCACATTTTCAATCCACGATGGAACATTCGCTTTATATTCCTGCAGAGAACGATTCATCCATAAAGAAGCAGAAAATCACGAGTACATTAATCATGAATCTCTTGCGGGCAGATTTTGGCGTTGGCACCAACTCTCCTATGCAAAAAAACTAGATCTGATTTAAGCCTACATCAACTCATAAATTAGATATCATACTTAATTGAGGTAGAAGCTAGACTTATATGATGTCTAGATTTAACCTTAATCAAACCTCATACTTCATTCATAAGTTAAATTTAGGTTTAAATCAGGTCTAATTTAGACCTCATCTGATATTATTTGACTTTGAACTTGGATTAGACCTGTCAAATGCAGGCGTAATCTGTTCGGTATTAGGCGTTTTTGACATGTATCACCACACTCGAGACATAATCTTCCCTTCAAATGTTCGCTTTCCTAGTAACACAACAGGAAACCGTTATAGAAGTTTATCAAATTCGTCCTTAGGAGCAGAACTTCGATATCGGGATGGCCTATGGTCATCCGTCAGTAGTAACAGCTCCTCGTGCCCTAGTACATCCTCCTCAACAGCAGCATTCCGCGCGCCAAACCCAAAGTGCTCATCCTCAACCTCGCCCGTTAGTTGTCGGCATTCAAGGCGTGATTTCGCAGCAAGGCAGCTTTAGTAGCAGTGAAGAGGAGCGAAGCACGCCGGAATGCGGAAGCGACGAGCCAGACGAGTCGGAAAAGGGTAAGTTCTTCAAGAAGCTAAATCATACGTTCATGCATATATTTACGGCAAACTATTACAAATTAGATTTACGTCAAGTACGATAGGAATACGTGCATTCGTATGTGTGTATGTGTCTGCGCGTGTGTCCGGGTATGCGAGTTATTCATAACTAGGTACTCTGAGGTTGACGGTATTGACTCGGTATTTGATTAGCGGCTACCGAGTATCGAAACTTGTATCTTTAGCTCACGAATTCATGCGATTCGTTGATTACAAGGACAACATGCATTCGCAACACTATCTCCAGCTGCGATGGAGTATTGATTCAAGATTCGTTAAGAACATATTGGTCAATAGAGTTTATACTGCCAAGTCCATTTTGGGGGTTCGAGAATTGCTCATCATTGCTTGTACAATAGTCAGAACAATGAGACGTAAAAACTCAAAACGAATCAAATTCGATTTGGTTCGAGTCAAATTTCAGATCATCACTTTTGATGGTATCCAAAAGGGGCCGTCCATATATTACGTAATCAATTTTCAGACCATTTTTAACCCCCCCTCCCCCCACATCATCGACCGTCATCATTTGCTGAACCCC
>JABFQM010001528.1:0-20460 GCA_022816865.1 Zelostemma sp. ZL-2020
GGAGCAGCACTACAAGCAACGGAGGCAACAGAGGCGAAGGCAGTGGCCACCGTTCCCTGCACTGGGCAGGTCACTCTTAAGAATGACCGACCAGGTGCATTCTCGTCCCGCTTACTTGCCTGCTCGCTTGCCTTTGCTTGCCTTCTATCTACTAACCTGCTTGCCCTCTTGCTTGCTTACCTGTCTGCTTATACTTTCTTGCTTTTTCTTCGGATTACTTTGCATTTATTCATCTGGCCATTCGACCGATACTATCTCGCGCGGGCGTTACAATTTTTCGTTAAATAACTTATTCCTAACGCGAACAGCTAAATTTCTTACGATATTCTCTTATCGTCCGATTACATTCCCCGCCCCTCCCTCGTGTTTTTTTATGCGCTATTTTCTTGCTCGGGTAGTACTTAATAGGACTCGTAGAAGTTGAAGTTGCCCTACGAGCTGCTAGACGAATCTTTGAACTTTTCGTAGCATTAGTTGCATTTATGGATGTAATTTGTTTCACTATAAAACTTGCACTTTCCGAGAAACTGTTTTTTTTCAATGCATTTCAAACGTATTCTTACGAAATTTAGTTGAGCCGATGATTATTTATGTCGTGCTTAGATATACTTGGTGTATACAAGTTTTAAGTTTTTTTTTAACTACGTGGAAAACGTTATCGTTATTGCGATTACTAAATCATTTAACAACGTTCGTTCGTGTTCTTTGTTCAAGCGTTTGTGAGCGAAATAAGTACGAAGCTTCGCTTTTAACGCTGTCTTTTCGAATAGTTTGGTTATCGGGCGTTCACCGGTAAACTTGTTGAAATTTATGAATTTTCGAAAAAAAATGTCCGAATTTGGGTTATCTCATATTTATTAGAAACAATTACGAAAGTTGAATGTACGGGTATTTTTAATGAGATATTAGTCCAAATTTATGGAAATAATTGTGACTTGGAATGAGGAAAGGGGGTTTAGGTCCGAAACGATAAGGTCGTTTTTCGCTTGGGTGTCTAAGCGAAAAGCGACCTTATTCTGGGGTTTAAGCAAGTATGCAAATTAACTTTTATCATCCAGATTTACATATTTCGTATGAATTAAAATTAACAGCACTGCAATCGCATTTTCTTAGTGAATTGTCTATTTAATACGGCACTTTTTAAGGAACCCAAAAATTACCAAGTATATTCAGAGAATTTCAATTCCAGCACGTAAAAATAAGTAAATAATTCGAAATTGTAATCAACGAAATTTTGGTGAACTTATAAAACGATGTACTGACCTAATTCAAATTTATTTGAACACGGCTGCGTGTCGGTGTATGTGTGTGTGTACACACACATGTTAGTCCGAAAAATCAAAAAAACCTTCATCGCTAAGTCATATTCCAAAATAAACATGGAAAATATTTCATGTCACAGGCACAATCAGGCACAATCTTGAGGTAGAAACATCGAGTCAAGACTATACTTACGATAAAATATGGAACGCTCTATTCATTGTCCATTCATAGTTGCCAAAACTACTCGCTTCTTCTCGCAGCGGTACACGCATAATCTGAATTTCTTAAAAACATGAATAAAACTGTGGGCAATTAATCTTTAGAGCCAAAGCTTATTTCATACCAAAACTTGTTAACCTATCGACTACAATCTGCCATTGAACACATGTTTTTTCATAGATTATTCATCTCTTTTTATTGTCAAACGTTAAAAGGAGTTGCTTATAACTATTCCAATACTGTAAAACTCGCGAAAAAACTGCGAAAAAAAAGTGTATCTATGTATTGAATTTCGCATTTCGCTTCATGGGCGAAGCCATCTGGTGACTTTGAGCATGAACTTACTGAAAAGACGTCAGTGCGATTGTGTATGCCTCTACATAATCACACTGTGAGCATACATGAACGTCTAGAAAACGTAGAACGTAAAACGTAAGACGTAAAAATCGAACGCTTGAAACTTGACGGGCCAATATATTTTTGAAAATCTTTACGGTTTACGTTTTACTTTCAGTATTTGGTAAGTTCATGCTCAACGCCACCAGGTGGCGGCTTGGTTTACATTTCGAGTCGGAAGGAAAAAGAAAATTGGGCTAGTAGTTTCTCTTTTCATCTATACGAGTTAGAAAAAGAAAGCAAAAAAGACCGGAAACGTTTAACGCGCATACGTACTGTAGAACGTTATGTGTAGTTCTATCCTTTATCGTCATGTTGTATGAAATGAAGACAGAATGATTGTTTGCAGAATTACAAGCGAATTTCGGAACGTATGAAATATATACACATATGCCAACTACATAATGATACATACATATGTATGTATTATGACAGTAAAATTGTAAAATTGTCGGCTTATATACGTTTTCATCTGATTTTGGAGAGATGAATTAACATGTGGACGAAAGTTTCGTCTCAGTTTTACGAGTGCGTCGACAGTTTCTTTCAAAATCGAACAATGACTCCTCTCTCCCTTCGTGGTGATTATAATATGGCGAAAAGCAGAAAACAAAACAACTGAAGCAATAAGAATGGGACACGGACACATAGTCATTTAACAGGTGCACAAAGTGAATTTATGATGAAATGTCGACAATTTCGTGTATCGGAAACTTAAACTCTGGTGCCAGATGATGCGATTTTGTGGAAATGTCGAAAATAGTGTAAATCTCGTTTCGCACTCGCAATTTTTCTACTCGAACGGGAGACGAAATTACGCGAAAAAAGACTTTTTTAATAGACATTTAAACGTGCATTTAAATGCATTATGTAAATGCGTAATATCGATTATTTTTGAAATAATGTGTGAAAGATAACATCGAAATTAAGTGTCACGTAGACAAAATACAACGAATCAAGTCGTCGACAACAGTAGACAACGCGATGTTCTTTGTTACTGTTTTTCGACGTTGTTGTTACGCGAACTGTAATTTCTATTCCTGTAGATCCGATCGATATAGGGCACACGTTTTTTCAGCGTTTTAAAAAAACTTGTGCGCCGTCCGATAGACGTTACACGTGGCTGTAAAATTTGTTAACATTTAATCGTTAAGGACAATTTTTCATATAAAGTAGCATTTTTCCAGCACGATAAAATTAAGTGACTTTTCTCACGTTTGTCCACTGAAATCTTGCACGCGAAGCTGTGTTACGGAAGAAAATAAATTTTAAAATTGTTATCGGAGCCAGTGAGGAAAACTTGCATTTTTGACAACAAAAACTAAGACACGTGCTTGTAATGGCCAACACGTTATGTAATAACTTCTACGCACTTTGGGGCATTTGGAAACGCTAATTCATTGACATATGGTACATTGACTGATAAACTCGTTGTTGGAAAGAAACGTTGCATTAGATCCAGTGATATTTAATCTGTGTTTTTATTCAGGTGCGGTTTGCCCACTTTTGATGTCGCTTTCAACGCGGATTCGTCCCTGCTACTTGATCCGGGGCATCAACATCAACGATCAAAGGATTTTCCAAGTTTTTCAATAATGTTCCAAACAAAAAGAACTACTCGGCGACAAATTTGTACTTTTTAGCGCGTTTATAAAGATAAAAGCTGACAATGGATAAATCGGGAGCAAACGCTAAGTATAAATCTAGAGTTTATATCGAATCATCAAGCAAAATTGTCCGCTCGTGCCAATAACCTCTTAGTTGTCCGTCATTCATGATGCGTTTGCCTCTGTGCACGCTAGATTGTAAAATTAGACATTCAAAAGCATGCTCTACAGCGAAGAAAGTAAAACGAGGGACAAGAGAGAAGAGACACATGAATTTAAATACTTGGCAACACATACTCTATAAAAAATGTGAGAATAAAACAAAGAGCACGTGTAAGGTTAAGACAAAAATAACGAAGAAGCGGTTGACTGATGAAACGCATTTAGTAGTTCCTTTTATTGATTTTGTTCTGTTTGAAATGCATTCAACGAAACTTGACAGAAATATGCATTGATTGTAATACGAAATTTGCAATTTGAGTAACTATCTACTTCTGCGAAAGAAGAACGGAAACATAATATTCAATTTCTAGTCTACCACGTGTGTAACTTATCTGTCTATGTAAAATCTCGAGTAATTTCAAATTAACTTTGACTAAGACTTTCTTGTGTAGGATAAAGGCAGAGCAAAAGCTAAATGTAACCGCCATAGCCTCGAGATTGCTTTATCATTCGCCGTCTATCAATTGTGTAAAATGTAAGCATTATAATGCTCATTTAGATGAATATTGATAACCATGAGACTGAATACGTCATGATAATTTTTCTTAGAAAAATTAACACTAATCACAATAATCGATGTGAAAATTTATTGTGGAAACGGAAAACTTACTTGTACTAATTTGAAATGACTGCCTACGAAACTTTTGATCTCAAAGCATGTTTTCACGTTGAAAGCCAAAGTGACAAAGCGAATCTGTGTTCACAAATTGAACATATCCAGAATAAAACATTAAAAGAAGTAAGTTTATAATGACAACTCTGAAGATAAAGAAGAAGCTTAAAGCTCTACATGGCAGCGCTTTTATCACATGGAACCTGGGAAAAGGAAGAACCAGCTTCAACAGCAGCAATCGCAGCAACGACAGTTGAAGAGAAGAAGATTGATTGACGAAGATAAGATTTTGAGATATTAGTTGGAATCTTACATTCAACTCGATGATCTCAAATGACCAGTCTAACTTCAGTAGGTAGTAGAATCGAAATGCCCTTGTCAAGGACAAATCCTTTTGTAGCAACGAGTACAATTTCGACGCAGACTTATATTTCTACCAACGAAAACAATCACCTGCCGCCTCTAAAAGGAAACATGGTTCTCAAGCAAGGGGAATCGCCGCAGAGCGACATAAATACACACGGGGGCCACGTTGCGGGGACGCATTTACCGAATTTAGGATCCACCACTAACAACAGTTTACAAAATCTCACCAGCAATTCGGACAGCTCCAATTTGAGCTTGAGCACGCACACCAGTCCCACGAAAAAAGTCACGCTTAGAAATGGAAGGCGTTTGGACATTACTTCAAGCGGTTTGGTTGTCGAACCAAAGACTATGATAGTTACGCCCGATATAGTTATGCAACTTTATGTAAATAAGCTAACACCATACGAGCATCATGAAATATACAATTATCCGCAAATATATTTCATCGGAGCAGCTGCTAAAAAACGTCCAGGTATCGTCGGCATGCCTAACAACAACGACTACGACAACGACCAGGGATCTTACATCCACATACCGCATGATCATGTAGCTTACAGGTACGAAGTCCTGAAAGTCATAGGAAAAGGATCTTTCGGGCAAGTCGTCAAAGCTTACGATCATAAAATCAACGAGCTTGTCGCTTTGAAAATGGTGAGGAACGAAAAGAGGTTTCATAGGCAAGCTCAAGAAGAAATTAAAATTTTACGTAATTTGAGGGAACAAGACAAGGACAATACCATGAACATTATTCACATGTTTGATTCTTTCACATTTAGAAATCACATGTGTATCACCTTCGAATTGCTTAGCATCAATCTCTACGAACTCATCAAGAAGAACAAATTCCAGGGATTCAGTTTGCAGCTGGTCAGGAAGTTTTCACATTCTTTGTTGCAGTGCTTGGACGCGCTGTATAAGAACAAAATCATACACTGCGACCTGAAGCCGGAAAATGTGCTTTTGAAACAACAAGGACGCAGTGGCATTAAGGTAATTTTCATTCACATTTTTTCTACTACCTTTAACCGACATCATGAAAAAAAGTTGGATCGTTTGCTAAAGCCACAGTTTCTATTACGTCAATCTAACAGAGTTTATACGTTTTACAGGTGATTGATTTCGGCTCGAGTTGTTACGAGAATCAGCGAGTCTACACGTACATACAGAGTCGATTTTATCGAGCCCCGGAGGTGATTCTGGGTGCGAGTTACGGGATGCCAATCGATATGTGGAGCTTGGGTTGCATCCTAGCCGAACTGCTGACGGGTCTTCCTTTACTTCCAGGGGAGGATGAAGCAGATCAATTAGCATGTATAATAGAACTCTTAGGACTACCGCCAGCACGGTTGATAGAAAAAGCTAAACGTGCGCGTCAGTTTATTAGTTCGAAAGGTTACCCGAGGTACTGTCGCGCGACTACTCTGATAGACGGTTCAACGAAATTAGTCGGAGGACTTTCTCGAAGAGGAAAAGTTCGCGGTATTCCGGGTTCGCGGGACCTGAAAACGGCTCTGAAAACTTGCGACGATCTTCTTTTTCTTGACTTTATAAAACGTTGTTTGGAGTGGGATCCGGAATTGAGAATGACCCCAAGTCGTGCGTTGAAGCATGCCTGGTTGAGACGACGACTGCCGCCTCGACCGGACGAAAAGACAACGAATACCACGCCGGAGAATGTCCAGGATACGTCTTTGGTGCTGCGTTCCTGCTGCATTCGCTCGCCCACGTCAGGAAGTTGGAGATGCGAACGGAATACTGTCTCGAATTACGCAACGATTCAAGCGACCTCCAATAAAACTAAGTCGCATCAAGGAACTGCGGCCACCGCTGCTACTATCGCTACGTCAACCGCTGTGACCATCACCACGGAACATTGCCGAACGTCGGCGGCTATACTTTCGAGACATTCGCAGCCCGTGACCGTCGGTGCCGGTGCGTTACTCGGACACTCGACGGTATCGTCGTCTACCCAATCTGCAAATGTACCTATATCACAAAATTCTAACGTGACGCAACAACAACAACAACAACAATACGCACGTCAGATTCACGCGCATAATAATAGCTCGCACGGTTCCTCCTCTCATGGTTCATCTTCCCACGACAGTCACAATTCTTACGAGATAGGAAGAAGTAAATGCGTCGTTGAAAAAGATGTTTTAGACGAATTGCGCCGCGCATCGGATATGTAATAAACATTTTCCTGTAACGTATTATTTGCCGCTTATCTTGGCTGTCGCGACCACGCGGAATACTCACTTCAATAAGACTTTTTGATCTTGTAACAATTGCTCATTTTTAAGGGCTCTTAATTAAGTACAATAATTATAAGTTAAGATTCTTAATTCGAATTGCGTATTGCAAAATTTGCTTTTACAATGGCATTGTGGAAGGAAGGATTGGAATTGTAAGATAACTTTGTCTAAGCAACTTGACTTTAGATGTAGTATTCCTGAGGATTCAGATGAATTTATATAGTTTTTACTGTTGCATCGAAGTGATGGACTATTTTCTTTCGAGCATTGTTAACAAATCACCGTTTCGTGTCTCTCGACAATTTTGCTATGTACTTTACTCCTTATTTTTAGATCGAAATAATACATGCATTTATCAATTACTGGCTAGTTTTTACAGTAACAGAGTCGATTTCACGCAATCAGAAATAGGTATAGGCTGAGCGAAAATAGAATCATACGGGCAATTGTCGCGCAGTGGGGTAAATGTGGCACTGCCTTTTATACGATAAACGATATTTATGTGAATTGCATTTTGTTGAATTGAAAACCACGAAATTAGGAATATTTTTATAGATTCTTATATCTTGAGCGAAACGAGACTTTTTCATACTTCTATTACAGAGACCATAATTACCTCAGTGGTGGCACACCCTTGGAATGAAAAGCATGACTGGTTTTTACAAGATCAAAGAGTATTGGAAAAGTTCCTTCTTCGTTGTAATTTTTATTTAATATTCGTGTAACTTTCCGACATAATCAGTGTAGAAATTTCTTCTGGCATAAAAGTACTTGATTTTACATGAAAAGAGATTCATACTTTTCCATTGGATTCGAAAAAAGTCGAATTGGAAAAATTGATGTCTAAACGAATGAAACAAATGAAATCCATAAACATTCATTTACATTTAGTCGCTGGCCGAGTTTATTTCATCGATTCGACTTTTTCTCAAAAACTCGACGAAGGAATGAAAATGTACCTTTTTTTAATTCGTGATCTGATCTTTAATATTATGACGAAACTACGTATTTTTATACTCGATGGTTCTCAAGTCCAATGGTATCTTTGGGTCAGAAAGGCTATATCTATATATCAGATATCAGCATAATATACTCCCTTCTGTCCCAAAGATTTTAGTGCACTTAACTTGAGTTATGCCAGAAAGCTGTAAATTCATTGGCTCAGCCAATTACTGTACTGCCACTTTTGATTTAAAGCGTTTGTGCTTTGTCATCTATTTATTAAACTTGTTTGATTACGGTAAAATTTGTCTGTAATATTATCTTTTTGACATACCGATACTCTATAATTTTAAACGATGTAGATTCTCACGAATTCTCTCTAAGCGTATAAGCGTCGTGTAAATGTTGAGTACACGTAATCGTATCACAAAACCACTGTATATAAATTGTGTCATTGTAAAACAGACCATGTGGTGATGGTGATTGTCTGGGTAATGATTCGATTACGATCGGTAACGCGATTAATTTTTGAGTGATTTCTATTTAAAAGTTTTATTATACCCAGTCGAGCACAAAATCCACATTGGTATCACGGCGATATCACAAGGACCTCACGTGTAACGTCTCATGCGCATCTTGCAATTGACAATATGAGGTCGCTGTGCTATAATCGATGTAACGCCTTAAGCTCGATAATTGTAAGAATTGCCGTAGCTCAATTGATAAGACTACGGCCTAGTGTTTTTGAGGATTGCGAGTTCGAAAGACGAACATGGATGTAATTGTTTTTTCAGTAACGTTGCTGTACAATAAAACGTGATATCACAATTTTGTCATAGTGATACGATGGTGATAGTGTTGCGAGATCACCTTAGAATACTACTATTATATGATATTATATATATATAATATAAATTCGAGATCACAATGGCACCACGCGTATGACCCCAGACCGTCGCGAAAAATGCGCGGTCAACTGGGTGATCACTCAATTTTATACACACACTATATGAATTGTGTAAACAATAAGATTTTATGATAAATTTCTCTGTAGAAATATGCGAAACCACATATGTGATAGCGGACTAATCATGTTTATCGGAAATGACTGAGTATCTTTTGTCTGCACTTTTGTCATAAATAACAGAAATTGAAGGTATTCAATTGACTCAGCTAAGCATGGTTGAAAATCGCGCATAATCTTATTTGATGGAAAACTTGTGCTGTAGATTGATGCAATAACGTTTCACATTTTTATAATTTTGTAAAAACAAACTTTCTACACATTTGTAACTTCTGATTTCGAATGGAAATTGTGTGCTCTTTTAAACTACAACTTACTTTGTCCTTTACTTTGTGTTTACTTTAGGTATTTCAAATATTTTTCAACGTATTTGGAAGCAGTTCGAATTGAAATTGTCTTGATAAATTTTAACGTTTGTCGACGCAATAAATTTGTTACAAAATAAGTGTTTCAATTGTGTAATCGATTACATTTACATTCCTGGTGTATGTGGTAGCGTGAACAAATTTTTAGTCAGTGAATAAAACGAAAGAAAAACGTAAAAGTTGTAAAATAAAGAAAACCTGCAGCCTCTAAAATTAACTTTTTTTTTTCGATTCCGTGATTTTTATTATCGATTCACATATTTGCTGCATGTCTTTTTTGATCAATTAAAATTCAAAGACTTTGTATGTTTTGTTATTTTTTTTTATTTGCACTGTACACATTACATACTCATTGCACCAAATTTCCTTTTGAAAATGTACAACCATGTACAATCGATTTGTTTTAAGCGATGATCGAGTCGTAAAAACGCGATGTAATTTAATTGAAAAGAACTAGTATTTCAAGATTTTTTGTTTCCAGACACTTCAAGTTCCAAAGCGAGAGGTAAGGAACGAAAATAAATACTAAAATCTCGTGAATTCCTAACATTTTTGCAAGTTCTTAGATTTTAAATGCCGTAATTGCCATAAACTGCCCGACCCAATTTTCCGTCTGCAATAATATGCTTTCGGCGAATGTAGTGCTTCTTTTTTATGATGTAAAAATTTCATGTTGTAATGGTTCGTAGAAGCAATAACAAATTTTATATTGATGTGTATGCACAGTGTGATAATACATATTAGAAATAAATTAACGCAGCTGATACACAAATCATCAGCGCGATCTTGACACTTTGTTTTTCTTGATTTATTTTATCAAGGTCAGAGGTTGATCATCTTCATCTCGAACTGCAGTTTCCGTGCATAAGACGATATCGGAAATTGGAATTTTGTAGATTTATTGATATAGTTTTGCAATTAAAATTGCAAAAAAACACATTTTACACGTTAAACTCCGACAATTTAAACTCGACCAAAATTTTTTTATTTAAAAGTTATAGATATTGCAAATTTCATGCATTGGTTAGGCAATTTTCTGACCGAAAAAGCCTGAAATTTGTCCATAACATTGCGAATTTTTAATTAACCAATTAAAATTTCAACAACTTCTGAATTTACGAAAAAATTTGCACTTCGTCAGCAAAACGGGACCCAAAATAAGTCATGTAATTTTACATTTTCGGAATAAAATCTATAAAACTCGAAGAAAACTCTAGCGCTTAAAATTCGTGATTTTAAGCCCGGTCGACAGGCATGAAAAAGGGTCGAAATCATGCATGCGGTATAAAATAGTATATTGTACATCAAAAAGACCTTGTCCCTGTGATACACACACGACATTTCGACCCTTTTTAATGCGTGTCGAACGAGCCTCACGTGCAATTCTCGGCATTGCATTTTGAGCCTTCCACGTGACCCTACTGGTCACGTGGAAGGCTCAAAATGGGATGCGGAGAGTCATTTTACCACGCTGACGTCATTCCATTAGTCAGTGCTTAAAATTCGTGATCTAGCCCGGTTGACAGGCATGAAAAAGGGTCGAAATCATGCATGCGGTATAAAAAAAGTGCGTTTTTTTGTTGCCAACTGAAAAAAACATTGTTATAAAATTTAATTATCTATAGAGTTGTTCAAAAATCGATGACGATGTTTGAAATCTTTTGAACGATTTCACTCTCTCTTTTTCAAGTAAGTACTACATGAACGCTGGCTGTCACGATCTAAATTTTGTGTGTGCTGTGAAACCCGTTTCACCGTGTGTGATAAACCCATCAGGATTGTGAATTCTCCTTTACGTTTTTGCCTTGAAATATTGAATGAAATGGTTGTTTTATTATATTTTACAAACGCACTGAATGAATGAAAATTTGTTACTCAATTTCAGTTCGTTTTTTGACCTTCTTAATAACATCACAGATTGATATTTTTTCTGTGTACGAACTATATAGAAAAGAAACCTCAAAGTTACCGCCTTGTGTTAAAGAAAAGACGTAATAACTTAAAAAACAAGGCGGAATGCGTATATACTTTATAACACGCGGTCGTCTTACGTCATACTCTAGTTAAAGGATGATTCACAATAAACATTCACGCCGTGATGCCACGCTCTCAGTATTTAACATGGCGTCACGGCGTAACATTCATTCTGTTCATTGTGGATTATCCTTAATGTACCTTTACTAACATACAAACCACGCGACCACATCCAGTCACAAACTGACGACAGTGAGTGAGTGAGACTTTTACTGTTGAAGCGAACGCAAGCAAACGGATCCTTAGCTTTGACTGTTATTTTTACTGAAAAAGAGAGGCCGAGTGCAATTTTGTGAATGAAAATTCAGTTTTGAAACTGTAGAGATTTCTTCCTTCACAAATATCAAAATGATACGTGAGTATGATTTTCTACAAAATTTATTGAAAAGTCGTAAAAAAGTTGGTAATTACGAAGGTTATAATGTTTACGGGGAAGATTACACGCGAGCGGGAAAAATGAACACACGTTTTGAAAGTAAAATTTTCATTAGTTAAAAATCGAACACGAATTGTGTTATTTGATTAATTAATTTATATAAAATCTAACGTGGTGAAAAATGAGAAAATCTTGGGAATGATTACAAACTGAAATTATATAACACTCGATTCTTTGAGCAGTTCGAGGCTCTGGCGCACAGAATCGAGGTGGTTTTTAATTCTCTGAACGCTCCGTGATGCACGCTTTCACGGCAGCAGCGATGTATTTAAAGAGGCGCAGTGCCCCATAGAACTTTTGCCCATTGACTGGCCCATGTTAGTTACGTGCAAGCAGAGGGCGGTACTGAACAATCGAGACCACTTGCTATTTTCCGGGTCTTATCGCAGCTTCGCAGCTCAAAATATGCAAAGTAGCTAAAAGAATCGAGGTTCAAATTTAATTAGCAAATTATAGACTGCGTTGAAATTTCGCAGTATTCTATTTTACAATGTTAATTGTAAGAATGCATTAAATTTGAAAAAGAGAAATATCTGTCGAAATGAATAAATTTCCTATTAATATCACGTGAAAGTCCACGCAGTTACGGAAAAGTTAGGAAATTATCATTTATATACAAAAAGTCACGAGTGAAAAGAAAGTAGTTGAATGATGGCAAACGTTCCATCAATGAATCAGCCCGGATTAAAATATTTTCTCAATTTGTACATTTTTGGCCTCTTTCGTCAGGCGCTTTTTTAAATTTCGAAAAAACAAGCGTGTGTAAAAATTGCGATTTCTTACAAAGTTTTGTTTTTTTGATTTTTTTGAATTCGCCTTTTTGTAAATTATTGACATTTTCATAATCATTTGTTGAAGACATTTTTTTTTAAGAAAGAATTGTGATCGGAATAATGTCAAAATCAATACTCTCTGAAATTACATTAAAGTAAAGATAAACTGCGCTATTTCTAGCAGCTTACAGCTATGAAATTCAATGACATTGCTATTTCCAAGATAAAAGAAAACGTGATTGTTTCATATGTCCAAGAAGTATAAAACAGTTGTTTCAACATCAATACTTTCACAATCAACCCAATGTATTGATAAAACTGTCGATCAAATAGATAATAGATCACAAAATTTACTTCGGAATAACAAAAAACCAAAAGGTAATCAGCTAAAAATTAATTTGAATTACAAAAAGGTCTGAAAACGAGGAAGAATGTAAACGATGAAATTCTGAAATTCGTTACGCTAAAGTGAAAGTCATTAAAATTACAAAAAAGTCGAATACATTTTCTGGCTGCTTTGACTAATGATAAACATGGAAATTTGCTCATGTTTTATTTACGAAACAGTTAATTGAACGAGGAAACTACGGTGCATTTTTTCCCGAACACATGTAACGATCCGAACTTTTGTTCCTTCATAAATTAATTTTATCAATTCGTGGACAAATTGGATTAAAAGTAAAATTTAGTCCAGATAAAAATTGATGCGATTCGTTGCAAAATGTTGTAAAACGGTCGTGTTAATTCGAATTGAAGCGTTATTTTCTGAGAACGATTGCGTTTTCATTTCACGGAAAAACGTGCAATATCGTGAACGAAAAGTCACATGATATCGGAGTCATGCTCATTCGCCTGTGAAACATCACCTTATTCTCTATATCTGACTCGTGACATTGAATACGAGCCGACCATTGGTCGCTGCTCTGTGAATCCAAGTTTCTATTCTTATTTGCATGTTCAAAGCAGGGTCAACATTTTACGTTTGCAAAAACGTAATGATTGTAAAAGGATTATCATGTATGTCAAATTTTACGTCGTAATCACCGTTGAAAAAGAACCTCATTCAGCATGATTTCACATCTAATTTGCACCCTGCAATTTTAGGATCGGCCACCGAAGAAAGCCTGGATTTTATCCGGCAATCCTTAAAGTCGGACATGGACCCGGAAGGGATACATTTCGATAGTTCCTACCCACACGTATTCGTGACACTGGGAGCATCGGTAAATTCTTCGAAAAGCACAATGATGAAATTTACACGGCATTTCAAGCAGAGAAGAAATGCACTTTTTCTTTCAGTCGCAAAATGTTCTCTAATCTGTAATGAGAAATAAAATGTAAATTTTCTTATTGACGTAATGAAAGTTGACAGAATAATAATACTCGATTAAATCTAGGGCGACTTGGCGAAAAAGAAGATTTACCCAACCCTTTGGTGGTTATTCAGAGACAATCTTCTGCCCAAAACGACGACATTCGTCGGTTACGCCAGGAGCAAGTTAACGATCGACGATCTCCGCAGCAAGTGCGAGCCGTACATGAAGAAAAAGGCCAGCGAAGAAGAGAAATACGAAAATTTTTGGAAACTGAACCAATACGTCTCTGGATCGTACGACTCGGATGAAGATTTCAAAGTGCTCAACAAACATTTAGACGACCTCGAAGGCGGACTAAAAGACAACAGACTCTTTTACCTCGCACTGCCACCGTCCGTTTTCGAAACTGTGACCTTGCACATCAAAAATTTTTGTATGGGAAAAAAGTAAGCGTAATGTACACGCGAGCTAAGACGAATTCGAAATACAACGTTGATTTTGTTACAGAGGCTGGACGAGAATCATAATCGAGAAACCTTTCGGGCGTGACGATATTTCGTCGGAGAAGCTCTCGAATCATTTGGCCTCGTTATTCAAAGAAGAACAAATTTACCGCATCGATCACTACCTCGGCAAAGAAATGGTTCAGAATCTCATGACGTTGAGATTCGGCAACAGGATTTTTGGTCCGGCTTGGAATCGGGACAACATAGCGTCCGTTTTAATCACTTTCAAAGAGCCTTTCGGCACTCAAGGTCGAGGCGGTTACTTCGACGAATTCGGCATCATCAGAGACGTTATGCAAAATCACCTTCTGCAAATATTGTCGCTTGTGGCCATGGAGAAGCCAGCGACGATTCACCCCGACGATATAAGGTTTGCGAGACGAGAATTTCAGCTGAGATGTTGAAGTCGAATTAATTCCATGCATTTTTTAGAAACGAAAAAGTCAAAGTGTTGCGTTGCATCAAGGAACTTCGCCTGGAGGATATCGTGTTGGGCCAGTACGTCGGGGATCCGGAATCGAAGGACCCTGAGGCAAGATTGAGCTACTTGGACGATCCAACGGTGCCTTCCAATTCCACGACGGCCACTTATGCTCTCGCCGCTTTGAAGATAAATAACGAACGGTGGGACGGTGTGCCATTCATTCTCCGATGCGGAAAAGGTGGTTTTGCATTCCTTGACTTTCTGTTATGGAGTATAGTTTGCGCTTAAAGAGATTTGCGTTTTTATTTAGCACTTAACGAGCGCAAAGCGGAAGTACGAATTCAATTCCGGGACGTATCCGGCGACATTTTTGATAAAAGAGCGAAAAGAAACGAGCTCGTGATCAGGGTACAACCTGGAGAAGCGCTGTATATCAAAATGATGGTCAAGTCACCGGGAATTACTTTCGACATGGAAGAAACTGAACTCGATTTGACGTATGGAAAGAGATACAAGGCGGGTCTTTGATTCTGATTAAAATTTTTTGTGTTCATTGGGTTTTTTGCACTCTGCATGATGCATATTGATTCCAGGTTTTTATGTTATTTTGCCCGCGTAAAAAGTCACGTTTCTATGAAGTCATGATTGCTTTATTATGTTTCAGAATCTTAAGCTTCCCGATGCATATGAAAGACTCATACTAGACGTTTTTTGCGGCTCTCAAATGCACTTTGTCCGAAGCGACGAGCTCTCAGAAGCCTGGCGTATATTTACTCCCCTCCTGCGTGAAATCGAAACAAAGCAAATTGCTCCCTTCCCCTACAAGTAAGTTGACAGATTAATTCGTGACAAAATGTGAAAATTCATGAATTATTTTTATAGATACGGATCTCGAGGGCCGAAAGAGGGAGATTTGAAAGCTAGACAGAGTAATTTTGCTTACTACGGTTCTTACAAATGGATCGAATCGGAAGATTAATACTTACATTGGACAAGGAATGTGTTCAGCACAAGTACAAATATAATAAGTTTGTGATAAAAACTATTGATGAAAGCAAAAAGAGAATAAATTTTTCTAACTTTTTTTCCATCTTCTTCATTTCGAAAAGATCGACCGAACAGGGTTTTGAAAAGAAAAGAATTCGAAATTCCATACTATCTGTATTTTCCACCACGATTATTAAAGTTGCGAGATATTGAACTATGTTTAAAAATCGTACTTACTAATTGTCGCTGGTAGTAAATATTTTATTGAACCTTGAAATCTTTAAAGTTCACACGTGTTTTCTGTATACTTAAATAATTCGTCCCAATTAATAGCTGTTTGGAATACTTCCTGCTGTAACCATAACTCGTAATGCTGCTTGAATTCGTCGGTTAATTCAATGTTCATGCCAAGAGCAGAAGTAATGGATGTATCGGTGGGTATAAAATCCTCGTCCCTGGGTAAATTCGAGTAACGCCGGTTATTGAATTCATCGACGCACGAACGCAAAGTACACTCCTCGTCTTGGAAATCCCACGGACGAGCTTCTAAATCTGCAGAATAATTTACCGTCTTTAGCATCAATTTATGTATTCGACCAGATTATTTATTCCCGGTTACGTACCATTTCCATAAGCCCAGTCATCGTTTAAACGATGCCGCACTTTAGCGTATATCACACTTATGGTTTTCATGTTCGTCTTTCTCCACTGCCTGCCTAAATATCTGGTCTGCATTTTCAACAGCTTCAACACATACAATTGCATCATGGCGTGCATGACTTTCAATGAGCGCTTCAGTATTGGAGCTGATTTGAAAACTACCAGCATCTAAAAAATTAAAAACAGAATTTGGGAATTTGTAAGCCGAGAATAAAAAGACAAAATACAATTCTCGAGTATTGAAACATCCAACGCACCATAATCCTACTGTGTTTCCATTTGGTCAATTTGTTCAAAATCCTCAATAAATTTATGCAGGAAAAGACATTTCGCCACGAGTACGTTTGGTTGTCACCAATTTCGACACTTTCTACTGTCATTTCCGGTTGATCGCCGATGACGCACATTGGGAAGTCTAACATAGGGATTCTACAAGCAACAAATGGTGTTCAAGCAAATCGCAACATTTTGTTTCACTACTTTAGTAGTTTTCATGGAGAAATGCTTACATATTTTTTGCCTGAATGTAAGTCAAAATATTTTGATTAAGAAACTTCAGGACCAGTGGAACGCAGTTGGCGAATACCAAATGTTGAGACATGAATTCGAACTGATAGATGTGATTAATTTTGAAGTGTTTCAAAAGAAGAAGTAGAATAGCTGAAACAGCCTTCACGATGATTTCCTTGTGTCGATTGACATCGATTCCTAGTTTCATCGACTGGACAACTGTCATGCTGAAACGTGAAATCTCTCTGTTAGGATTACTTATTATCAAAAAAACAATGTCTTGTTATTGAACAAAAAAAATCATAAAGGTTGATATCAATTCGAATGTGATCTTACGGCATTTCTTCGGGTAAAACGTCAGCCATGATATTAATACTGTCTGTTTTAGCTTTGGTCGTAGGTGCCGCAGCAAGTAAAATCTTCAGCAGTGCAATCATGTACTGAGGAAGATTCGGCAACATTGCTTGGTACAAAATCTCCGTGGGTGTTTGTCTAAGAAGAAATTCCGGAGTGCTTATTGGATTCCGAGCAATTTCTTCTTCTTTCTGAATTTGTATATCCGCCAAAGATGTGTACATGTGCTGTAAATTTAACACAATATTCGATCATTAATTGTCAATGAAATCTACATAATTTCCAAGCTAAGAACAGGCAGCAGCACTAACTCGCTTGAGAATATTGAATCCTTCGTGTATGGGCTGTGGCAAACCAGCCACGCTTTCCCTATCGCCTTGAAGTTTGTAACCGATGAATTTTAATCTCGCAACTTCAAGAAACGTATCTATTTCTTTTTGTCTCACTTTGGGAGTCCAAGGTAAACCCGCTGCAATGTGAAAACAAACAGTCAGAATTTGCATCATTTGATCTCGTTCGAAGAAACTTGTACCTCAAACTCAACTAGACTGACCCTTAACTTTGGTAGGTTGAGGTGTGTCGGATTTGACTTCTATCTGTTCGTTCTGTTCCTCGTAGTAACTCTGGTAATTACCTTCTCCGCCAATAGTATCATTACCATTACCACCGATATCATTATCTCCGTTTCCTCCAACTCCATCTTCTTGTTCCCCAGATTGCTCATAATGCCCCAACATCCTTGGCCTATCGTTGTCACCATCGAATTGTCGCTCATCAAATTCCATACCTAATCCGGGCTCATCCAACGAACTTTGTTTCATCAAGCTCTAAAATATCGCAAAGATTAGAAATGAATGAAAAACATGAAAACTTCTTTTCTTTCTCCAATTGTTTACTTACCCTTTTGTATCGTAAGTTACTACTCGATTCATTCCTGTCTCTTTTTCTATTTTGCGTCTCCAGCAAATCTGCGGCACTGGTCGGCGGAGAACTGGGCCTCATGGTTTTGACAACGTCTATCGTATCCTCAGGCTGTATCTCCAACCCGGCATCTTGGCGATACTGATTCTTCAATTCGCGCAGCGTGTCGATGCCACCCAAAGATATCAGTATCACTTTCCACAAAAGAAGCAAGACTTTCTTCATTGGGAAATGAGGAGCAGAGCCACTGCAAAAACATGTTACCATTCCGAGTAATTTAGTAATCAGTAACTCCTCTCCGCACGGATTACCTGGAAATCAAATTTCATAAACTTATACAATTGGCAATAAATGGCAATAAAAAAACTATTGTCAATTGTAAACCCACAGAGCTCTTCTTTGAAAGCCGAAAGGAGGTCCTTGTATTCGCTTTGATCCAAGTTTTTTGACTCTTCCCTCATAACTTCGGTGATAATGTACAAAACTGATAAAATGACCCGGAGATCCACCGAGTCCGCTAAGCTAACAGACAATTTTCTCATCGCCGAACTGGCTGCTGTGTTGTTCCTGAAACCGAGCATGAAATGAACAAACCAGAAATACAATTAACCCAATGAATCGAGGTTTTAAACGAATAAAACGTCGACTGGTCTTACTCAATTTCAATGTTCAACAGTTCTATGAAAGCTGCAAACACTCCAGCTTCGTATAGCAGCATTACATTCGTTCTGGCCCATTCTTGTTGTTCCCTGTCAGATTGCACTTCAGCCCAACAACCCTGAGCCAAATACAGAATGCACCTCGCTGCTTTCATTCTAGTTTGTTTGTTCGAAACTTCCAGCTGATTCAGAAGCTTGTATATTACAGACTTTTGCTCTTCCTTGGAAAAAGGTTGCCACCACGCTCTCAAGTTATATGATTCCATGATGTCCTCGAACGCCTGACATCAAAAAACATGAAGCCAAATTCCAAATGCACGAAATGACAATTCCTTTGTTCGCTCATTCCGAAACTTACTCTGACATTGAGCTGGAGTTCGGGCTGTTCCGTATAACTATAAAGCTCGGCAATTTCGTTGGTATAAGAGTCAGCGTCATCGTAAACAAAATCTAAATCCGTCGATTCGAATGCCTCCTAAAAAACGATTAATCATTAGTATTTTAAACTTTAAAATTGTCTCGTGATGCTAAATGAACAGTTGAATGATCAACGAAGTTGAAAAATGCATCGGTGTTGAGATTCGACAGTTCAATGACTCGGTAAGATGTAAACATTTACTTCCGAATCCTGCTTCTGACGGTGATACATGTCACGATCTGTTTCCGGAAGACACGATCTTGCAAAATGCATACGGTCTTCTTCTTCCTCCTCCTCCTCTCTGTTTGGTTGGCCCCAAATCCCTGCGGTTGCAATGATGCGTCGTTTAATCTTTTCTCGAGTATCCAATAAGTGCCGGGATCGTAAGCGCTGGGACAGTTCGATACTACAACGCGAATGTGACAATATGGCGGTAGGCGTAGGCAGCTGATCAAGATCCGACGTTGCCGCGTATGCTTCATGGGCCTGGCAACTTATTGGAGTACCACCACTAATAATAACATCATCCATCGACGACGGACATTGCGTGTCTTTAATTTCAACTCCTCAGTGTTGAAATTACTTCATGTCAGAGATTTTTCACTCACACTGCACGAATTACAGACATGAGATAGATGAAAAAAGCCTATTCTGAATCAACTTGACGCGACGCGACACCTTGACTTTTTGTTTTGCCGCCGCAGCGTCAAATTGGACGTTTTCGAACCTATCCAAATGCTACAGGAAATGAGGAAATTCTGATTGGACGTTTGACTTGCGCCTGCGCTCGATCGATCTTAACTTTCGTCTGACTTTTGTCTACGTTCACGGCGTCTTCATCGATGAAAGCCGTGGTGTGTTAGTAAAACGAGTGCTTCGATTTTTTGGGAAAAATGTTATCCCGGCTGGCTTTCCGACATGGTAAATTTCAACAAATTTCATAAATCCGCGCCTCGCACTACTCATATGCCGTGCTTCATTACACATTTTCATTTTTCGCGCTGACCAAGTTACACATTTAGAATGTTTTGTAACTAAACTGTTATGAATTCATTGTAATTACATAATGCAGTATAACATTTCTACCGAAATTTTTATCCCACTCGAACGAAAATTAAAAATCACATCGCACTTTGGCTTTGGGGTTTACGTATTCATGACTTTTTCGTTCCCGTGGATTTCCGAGT
>JABFQM010001529.1:0-20449 GCA_022816865.1 Zelostemma sp. ZL-2020
CTGGCTCTAAATGGAGTGTATGACATAACTGAGGCGCCACGATTTGCTTATCGGGCGATTTTTACGTGCCTCTGTGGCCTCTCATGGCGGAACCATGGATATTTTCCTTTTTAGTATGTTTTTACGACGACTCCGTCGCCCTCGTCTTCTCGATCGCGAGCCGCTATGCACGGCTGTGCACTATTCGGTCCGGCTATAATTAGATGCATTGCCGCGTTGACGTTTTTTCCATATAATACACCCGATACATACTTTCAGCCGAGCTTTCACCTTTTTTATATATCTCTTCGGTATTTTTCGCTTCTCCGTTTATCCAACAGCAAGCGTTAAATTCACTTTTTATATGAAAATTGCAACATTACATTTATTCCGATTTTTTGACGATTTGAAAGTCTTTTCGTTGTGTTGGTAAAATGACGTAAAATGTCATGTTCGGCGATTAATTTCTGACGTCACGGTGACATAATGTAACTTTGAATGACTGTAACGTTTATAATTGCAAAGTTAAATTTATATCATGTTTACTATTCGAAAGCATTGCACAACTTTTCGGGAATTTGAACAATTTTTCCAAGTTTTTGATAAGATTTGCAATATCTGCGGTATCATTCTCGGCATGATAATTGAGTATCAACAAAAATTGATTTGTTCCTGCGAAATACTCGAGTTTTCGCAAATTACTTCATACGAGCGCGATGTAATTTTGTATCACTACTTTGTATTTATTTAATGGAGGTTTTCATTAACTCACATCTTCAATTCCAGTTACTCTAATAATCAATAATGCTCAGATTTCATCGAAATCTATGTCACTGTCGCCTTTTTCATTAAGCCAAATTAAAAAAATCAGAGATCGATTAAATAATT
The DNA here is from genome assembly GCA_022816865.1 of Zelostemma sp. ZL-2020. NCBI lineage: Eukaryota > Metazoa > Arthropoda > Insecta > Hymenoptera > Platygastridae > Zelostemma > Zelostemma sp. ZL-2020. Next base: position 868 of record JABFQM010001529.1, read on the forward strand.
TTTATGAATAATTAATCTCGAATTCCCAGGCTTAATTATTGGTAAATGTTCACATTCGTTAAAGTAAATTGTTGTCATTAGATAACAAATGATAGCGCCCTGTTAACTTTATCACTTTCAAATTCAATTATTATTGTTGGACTAAAAACTTCCAAGGTCATAAAATTGATGACTTCAAGTCTATTAATATTTCCATTCAATCTCAAGATTGAAAGCAGTTTTATTTATCGAGTCAAATGAAATAACCCAAAATATTAATCACCCTAATGATTAGATCGAAGAATCAGAAAACCAAGTATCGAGATAATGACAATGACCGCGTAAAAATGATTATCGTGTTTTCAGAAGTAGCGTGAATAATGCAGAAAAACTGTTACGAGCAACATAATCTCTGTTGTTGTAATTTTAACCGTAAATCGAATGAGCTTCATTTACGAAGATCGGAACAAAAAACTAGTCAGAGAACTTCAGCAACGCTTGAATTATATAACGCGCGCGCACAGTGCAATGGAATTTTTGATTTACATAAAGCTAATTATTTTCAGCGTCATACATCTCGATTGCATTCTTTATATGAGAAAAGTTTAATTGCTGTTCTCTTGGGTGTGGTCTAAATTGGTTACGCAACGGCTCCGTTCGCGAGATAAAAATATTTACGTTTTGCCGAATGATTTTCTGAAACGTCAACACGGTGCCCGAAAATGTATTTTCAAAGGTTTCATTGTGTCTTGCAGAAGCAGTTATGGAATAAAGAATCCATTCATTCCAAAAGCACTCGTCGATCCGACATTTTTTCAAAGCTCTCGACTTCGGAGCTATCGCGATCTGGAATTACAAGATACCGAATTCTCCAAAATGTTAAACGTTGTATGTAGAAGAGACTCATCTTCAACGAGATTGGAGTAATGGAAGGCTCGCCATAAAACTCAATGTAGGGTCGGCGTGTTTAACCCCACTTGGGGACATCCTATTTAAGCAGCTTGGTCAACTGTATTAACATTTGTATCATCGATATATTGAATTATCCGTGAGACAGTTAATGAAAAGTAAAGGTAATGGAGGTGACGATTGGATGCATAAAACGCTCTGAAATTGATATTAAAAATGATGGGCAATTTTTTATCCCGAAGGCTACGAATGCTGCTGAAATTTTGTACATGAAAAAACGCAATGATTCTGGTAGTTTTTACGATGGTATTGTTAAAATAGACACGGAAATTTCAAGTTGAAAATTTGATTTTTCCCTGTTCAAAAATTGCTATTGCTTGACTTTTTCATTTTTTACAAATAATCTAGAAAATACAGTTTGTTTGAGTTATGATTTTCAATAACTTCTCCGCGTTTATTTGCTAAGAAGAAAATAAATTGTATAATTTGTCTACATCCAGTACTTACGATCTATTCTCGTTAAGTATGACAAGAAAAACGTGTACTGCGATCATCGATAATTTCAAATGAAAAATAATTCCCTGACTTTAACTCGGTTTTCTAGAATTTCTGGTCGTGGATAATATTACTGTTTACCATCTTGATACGTATTTTTAATAATTGAATCTATGCTTTTTGAAAGTTCAATGAACTTGATCCGAAATGGGAAAGAAATTATTTATCAATTTGAGAACTTGGAATTCAAATATTTAGTCAAAAACTGATTAGATTAGATTAAATAAACGACCAAAAATCATTAAAGTTGTCTGTAGTAATTTTATGGTAATTTGTTTTCACTTTAAAGCACTGATAAACGAATCATAGTTAGGAATTAAAAAAGAATAAACAACCTTATCTTATACAAACTTGATTTGTTGGAAAAATGACAATATTTTGATGCCAAAAGTGAAGAAAGAATAATTTATTAGACTATTAAATTGGCAATTTGAAATCGTCTAAAAATATAACTTGAAAGTAATATTTCAAAATTGTTAAAAACCAATTTATTTGCCCACTTAATAAAAAAAGAGAAGAAAAAAAAATTTCGAAAATTTGCTTTGCACGATCGTAATTTTTCCCATGGCTTTTTTCTTGACGTTTATTTGCTTGAATCTTCGGTCGAATTATAAAAGAATTCAAGTTTCTGAGATTTGATATGATCACAGGACAATTCACATTCACCAAACGGAAATGTTCCAACTTCCTTTATCGCTACTTAACTTTATCGGCCACATGAATGATTTAAATCGTTAGGATGATTCTATCCCTACTGCAATGACGTCACATATTCGAGGCGTCTCACCTGCGATGTCACACGTTATTTTTAGTTTGCGCATTTCTTCCTCAGTGCCTCCTCTGTTTATTTTTCGTATTACACTCCGCGGTTTCTGCGATGGAAACTATAGAATCATGGGATTCCATCAATAAGCAACATTTCTTTGCGTTCGCCGCCGCATTTACCTCTTGAAACATTTATCTCTCCACGAGATAAAAAATAAATGCGCAAATGATGAGTAACGAAATAGGAAGTCGTGACTTGTTTCTATAAATTAGTTTGCGATAATCATCAATTACGCCGCTCATTGGCTGGAGTTGTTAAGTCGATAATTAAGTTAATCCTGACAACGAGAAGCTGAACATGTAAAATAGTTGACACATCTGTATTTTCGCATGTGTTTACCGGTTTGCTTTTAACGAGAAAGAAACGCGCTTTTTATCGGAAAACGTTGAAAATGACGTTTTAATTTTCAATTGTACGATCGAAGGCTTTTTTAAAAATGAAACTGTATCAAGTTATGCATGCAGTTCTCGTGTTACGAGTGTAACACCTATATTCGACATAAGACAGACAAGTGTCATGAATACCAATGAGTTCCTGTTCAGACGACCGATATTTATAAACGATTTAATGTTACGCAATCGCTGTGAATGATGATCTCTGGACGGTACCTGCCGCTGAATTCAGTGTAATCAATCTCTGCGAGAGTACGATCGAATAAATCATACAATGATTCAGCATTTGCTTCTGGACAATTTTGCGAGTTAAAATAATCGGATTACAATTTGTCTACATTTTATTCGGAACATTTGTGTTTTTGGTTTACGTAATCTGGGAAACTTGAAAACCTGGAGAATAACGAAGTTTCAATTTATCAGATAAATCAGAATCGCTACAGTTTAATATTAATTTTACATATTGAACATGAACAGAGATCAAGTATGAAAGCAAAATAGACTATGAAAGGTAAAACCATGATGATTTGTGATTTTTATTTTTAATTCAATAAAAGAATAAACTGGGATATCGACAAAGTTGCGAGATTCATTGAAAATTATACAAATGCATAAAGTTAATTCAATGTTTCATGTTGTTACAGTGAAAACGTACTGCCAGGCCTGCAGAAAAAAGTGCAGCGGCGAGGTGCTTCGTGTTAAGGACAAGTACTTTCACATTAGCTGCTTCAAATGTGGACAGTGCGACACCAGCTTGGCACAAGGAGGATTTTTTGAACACGGAGGTTCCTACTACTGTACGAAAGTGAGTAAACACAAGTTTCCCCGGCGCAACTACGTAATTTAAACTTGTCGAAAGTGAATTTATCTTAAGAAAAATTGATGACGCTAAAACTAACAAGCTTATTTCAATTTCCAGGATTATCGTGAAAAATGGGGTACTAAATGTGCCGGTTGCGGAGAATACGTTGAAGGAGACATTGTCACTGCCGGGGAAAAGCACGCTTTTCACCCCAATTGCTTTCACTGTCAAAGATGCAGGAAACCGCTGCTTGGGCAAGGAACTAAAGTGACTTTAGTTCAAGGTATACTCAAAAATTGGCATTCTTCACGAGGCTCAGTTCTTTTATGTAAAACTGGAGCATCTGGAAGCATTTTTATAATTATGTTCTCTTTTTTTCGGAACAACAAACGTGTCAAAAGTTACACTTGAATTCGCCATGCAGTCGGCAATAGTAATTTACGAAAAAAGTAATTTTCTCGATGGATTTTTGCAGGACAAGCACTCTGCCATCGATGCGTCACTATTCCCGTGCGCGAAGCTACTACCCCAGTGGGCAACAGCACCCGAACAGCAATAACCGGACAAAACGATGCCGGGGAATGTGCAGGTTGCAGGCAGCAGCTACGAGAAGGACAAGCACTGGTTGCTCTCGACAGACAATGGCACGTCTGGTGCTTCAAATGCCACAGTTGCGATGCTGTGCTCCATGGAGAATATATGGGAAAGCAAGTATCGCTGGAACCCAGAAATAATTTTAGTTCCGACGTAAAAGTGAGCTTTTATTTAATTTTGGGATACTTTATTCACAGAGACGGCGTGCCTTATTGCGAAAAAGACTACCAGAAGCAGTTTGGGGTAAAATGTGCCTATTGCAGCCGCTATATTAGCGGAAAGGTACTTCAAGCTGGGGAGAATCATCACTTCCATCCAACGTGTGCGAGATGCACGAAATGCGGCGACCCTTTCGGAGACGGCGAGGAAATGTATCTGCAAGGTGCGGCTATTTGGCATCCGCGTTGCGGACCTGGACCTACGACCAATCAAAATGGTATCGTTAATGGCCACAGCGATGCTCACACGCCTCAGCATCGAGAATCCGAGCGCATTTCGAGTAGCACGTCGGAGATACAGGTAATTACGAGCTCCTGGAAACAACATGCATCATTCAGCGGATACTTTCACGTTCACTATTTATATTTCTGCTGTTACAAAATGCTCATTTGCACTTTGACAAAAGTTTTTATAAATTGTTTATTTGTTAATTAATTACTTAAATTGAAGAATTGCTCAAGTCCGTATTTTACGAAAGCGAGGTAAGGTTTTATAAAGCGCCCTCGTTTCGTGATACCCATTTTGCATAAAGTCTCGAGTCGTCGTTTATTATTATGGTATTTTTTTCATCGGAATTGTTTTTATTTGAAAAGAAAACGAAATAATTATTTTGCATTTCGTGTACAATTCAATGCATGTGTACAGACATTTTTTTGGAAATGCTCGCTTTTCATGTTTTTTAAATACGCTTTTACAGTTGACAAATCGAAGAGATTGAAAAAGTTTGTCTTTAAAATGTACAAAACTGTAATTTTTAGTCATTATTCGAGTGTTGTCAAAATTAGCATAGTAAGTTTTCTGCGTTGAAAAATTAGATAATTTTGATGATAATTATCTTACGCCGCACGCTGCTACGTGTTGAGTAATTTTAATTGCATTTAGCTCATTTTTGCATTTCAGAGTGTTTGGTTTTTGCTATTAAAAATATGCTGTTATTTATCATTTGCAATCTTTTAAAATGTATTCTCTAAAAATTAATTTTGCAATCGCAAACAATTTCAAGATTAAAAAACTTGAATTGACGTATATTTTTTAGCAGCATTTATTACCATCTCATTGTATATCGTTTTATTTAGTTTGTTCTTGCTTACGTAATTACGTTATGTATTTTTACGCACGATCATTGTGTGTAGTTTTCATTGAGGTCTCGCACACCGAGTCTGAACGGATCCTTGGGAAGCCCTTTCAGCAGCCTCAGTCGCAAGGTATGCAAGTGTTTGTTTGAACAGCAAACTCACGAGAAACGTATTTTTCTTTCTTCAAACACCCACGCACATTTTTTTTCTCACCTGATGTACTGACTCTGAAAATTTGAATTCTCAACGAAAGCAGTTTTTCCGAGCCAACACACGAGACATTATAACATACAAAAGTATATAAATACCCAAAAACAACAGTTATATCAAGTACAAGAAAAACTTTCCGATCCGTCCAAATCTTGACAACGTAACTCTCGAGAGAGCGAAGAACAAGAAAAATACGTTGATGACTTTTCCTCAGTACTACCCTCCGAGAACTGGCAGTCCCGGTTTGATTTTACGAGAGTACGGACGCGGAGGACACGAAGACGTTTCTAGGATTTGTACCTACTCATATTTGACTGAAACTCCCAGTCAAGGATACTTGAGGCGTCCGATACAGCCTTACGACAAACCTCCGACGAGTCCTCACTTTCACAGGCCAAGCTGTAAGATCCGCACTCCATTTTCTGTAAAGCCTTCGGGCGAAAAATTCGGAGTGATACATTAACTTTGGTCACCAGCGTCGCGTTCAATACGAAGTAGCGGAGGTCGCAGTAGTCGTTCGGGAATGAGAGCGTTGGTCGACGCTTTGAGTGAAACGAGGCCGAAATCACCAGCTGGAAGTCAAGTAGATAACGAAGAACCGATAGAGCTAGCGCATTACCCAGACGCCATGAAGCCTCCTCCTGGGGCGCAACCGCCCATCGAAAGAGACGATTTCCCAGCTCCTCCTTATCCTTACACGGACCCTGAAAGGCGCAGGCGCTGGTCCGATACTTACAAGGTATAAATCGAGTCTGACAAACGTACCTTATGCCAAATTCTGTTTCTGACATTTGAATGATCGACAGGGCGTGCCGGAATCCGACGACGAGGACGAGGTAGATAATACGAAATACATCAAAGAAGCTGATCAGAAATTAAAGAAAGAGCGGGACGAGCTGAGCAAAATCGATACGGGAATCGCCAAAGTGTTCCTTCAAGATCGGGATAAAGATCGTGAAAATTTGAGACACCGAGCGGCTAACGTAGACCCGAGGAACGCTTCGAGAACTCCGTCGGCCGCTCGAGAACCCTCGTATAGATTGCGCTATGAAAGCCCTGTCGGTGCTTGTAAGTCTTTGTATAACGTGATACGTTCTCGGAAACGACGTAATGAATTTCTCGTGATTGAATAATCGGACGTTGGTTTCGTTAATATTTTAGACACGTTTCACATTAGTCACCTGTTTTAGCACCATCGAGAAATATCGATCATGCGCGTCCTTGGGAGGACGAAGATGGTATAAGCTGCAAATCGAGCGTGGGACCAAGTTACAATGGTGAGTTCTGAAGAACTCTCGAGTATCGGACTTGTGTAGAGCGAGTCGTTACATTCATCACCCGAGGTCGTTCAGAAATTATGTAATTGTGCCGCTGGAAATGAGGATCAAATGAAAGACGAGTCTCGAAAATCAGTTTTGTAATTCGTGAACGGCCTCGCTGTTCATTGAAATCATAAATGTTTGAATGTATGTCATCTCATACCATGTCCACACGTTCGCACATGACACTAACATTTCACTTTGTCGATAATTGCTCTGCCATCGGGTTATTAATTTTTTACTAAAGGATAACGGGGTCTCTAAATGCGCTAAAACAAGATCACGTCTGCTATTCATTCCACTGTCCAATCAGGCATTCGAGAAAACGTGTTCTACATTTCATCGTTCGTTTAGTTGACGAGAGATAGAGAGAGTGAGAGAGAAATTAGTACTTATGGTGGAAAGAATCGCATAACGATGTCCAATGTAAGCTGTTTGTTACGATGCTACGTTTCTTTCATTTATGCAGTATAACCTCGTTCTTAGTGGGCAGATTGTGAAAACAGGTGACGTATTAATTGCATCGAATTGCCTGTGCATGCCGCCGTTCCCGTTTATTTGCGACCACTTCATCCTTCAGGGTAGCTACTTGATTGGAAAAGCTAGAAATCAGGGAAAACAGCGCATGATCCGGATTTTTCTGAAATGATTGTCAAATTTCTTTCGCCAGGTTCAATTAAATGTCGATTTATTTTGAAGGCAGTCTTTTTTCAGCGAACAAGTGGCCACCCTGATCCTTGTTTCGTTCGCTTTCTTCTTTGCCGAGTCCAAAAGTACTATGATTGTTCTTTGGTTTCTTCTTCATTCGAAAATCTCCTTTCCCTCCCGATGAATATTTTCTCCTTCTTTTCGCTGCCAATGAATGTTCTGTGGGAAGACTTGGAGCACTAGAAGCGCCATGTCCCGACGTGTTTGCACAGTTGAAAAGCACTTTACTGTTTTGCACTTATGTCGTACCCAAATACCACGAGCCTCACAATACACACACCGTACATGTCGTAAACCTTTGGCCTCTGTCCCATCATTCATTTTCACGTACAACGTTGGAAGATAATCGAGCTCTCCAACGCTGATTTCTCTCCTCTTCTTTTTTTTCAATTTCTATCATTCAGCGTTGTACAGTCGCAATTAATAATGCAAAATTTGACACGTGCGCCGAAGTTTCGAGCCGCGACTGTAATTCGCCTGAATTTCGCATCATTAATTGCTACATTTTGTATCTGTATAAATTTCCGATCAAAGTATCTACTGTCACATCGTCTCTATTTGTGTTTTTGTGTTTGTGTTGTGTTTGCGCGGAGAGCAGCTGGAAGGTCGTCTACGCGTTCCCCGGCTCCTACAAACTATCCGCCTTTTGGTACGCAGCGCGTCTCCACTCTTCCGAACGCCGCTAGATATTTTCACTCGGTGAGTCCGAACGCTTGCTCTTTAGCTTGCCTACCGTGGTGGGCAAAAAATCGCACCCCGTCCGCGCCAAGGTCAAAAATCGAATCTCCCCGTTTTGCCACCACGGAAGGTCCTTTTTTATCTTTCCGGAAAAAATGGCTATAAATGTGCGAGGGAGGAGAGCAACGAGAGCACGAGAAGCGCTTGTACGTAACACCTGTTTCACATCCGCGTCACATTTTTCATGTTTGGGTAAAATTGGCATCGTTAGCTCGATCGGCGCTGAGTTTTCAGTGCCAAGGTATTTACAGACAATTACAGCGTGAAACACCAAAGGCAATTGGATGTAGAATGAAAAGTGTAGTGATAGCATTAGCAAGAGCATCGCAGCGATCAATGGCTTTGAGTGTCGCTATAACAAACCTTCATGTAGACAATGCAAAAAAAAGACGAGTCATTGGGTGCTGGACATTCCGTGCACCTGATGGAGAACAACTGCGAACGTTGGGCATTCGTATGAAAATGAAACAGCGAGTGTATTGAAACTAATTGGTATCATCGATTGACATTTGAAACTAGTTGTGAGCTCTCTTCGGCACATCCCGAAGCCGGGATACGGTTTGGCACCGCGCAGTCACACCTTCTCCTCGACCGGCGGTTCTGTATCTGCTCTCCCTGTAAGTTTGGCTGCAACGTGATTCAAACTGCGATGCACCTTATGCAAATTAACATTACGTACAAGTCACTATTCCGTTATGTATTTTTTATTCCAAGATCGCAATAACTTTTTAATCATTGGTTTGTTTGCCTTTTTTTTGCGAAGGAGATGAAGTTTTACTAACGAGATTTACGATTAATACTTTGAAGTTTTGCATTTGCGTGAAGATTTGAAGAGAGTTCTAAGTTTTGGATTTCTTGATCAAGCGAACAAGGGATCGTTATGACTACACTGTAAATGTGTATTTATGTATATGACGTATAAGCGATCTTTGGATTTGTGCGCTTTCTATGAATTGTGTTTTTTTCTGTCGTTCAGGGAGACTATTCGTTCAGCGGGATGGGCGACAAGACTCACAGCACTGATTTTTCATCCGGCAAATCGGACAGTAAGTAATATACACAATGCCGCATTTGTAACGCTCGCAAATGAAATTAAGTTCGAAATATCGCCAGAAAACAAACTTATTCTTTAAGCTTGTCACTGTAAATTTAACGGCTTTTGCTTTGTTTTGTACTCCAATATTTTTAATTGTATGAAATTAGGTAAAAATGTATATAGAGAAAGAGAGTACAACCGAAGCTTTTGGTTACAGGATTCGATTTTGTAAATTGAGCTTTTCTTTTCAATAATTATGAAATCAGATGCGGCAATGCTTAAACCCTTTTTTCCCTTGAATTCAGTATCTGCAGGCAGCATCACGGATGTGGACCGGCGGGTATTGGTATGTACAACAGCCCCATACTACACCCAGAGAATGAGCATGGTTTGTAGCTTGCTTTTGCATTACTTAGACATTATTTCCCAAAGTTTTCACGATTCTGCGAGAAGTAACGGATTTTGAAAGTACAACTCTTAGTTTTTAAGAATGCATAGAACACGCATGTACGTGCACCTGTAAATACCACGTTTAATATTTCAACGACGAGTTACATAGTTTGTTTCATAGCCAACTTTGTTTAATCGATTTGTACAAGTAGCGTTTTTTACATCGCATGATAGTTTATTTACCGGAACTTTTTTGTTCATTTTCCGACACTCTTTGACGACGATCGAATCACCGCGTTTATTTCGGAGCAACGGAATTTACAATGGCTTCGCGAGCATGTAAAGAAAGTCAATGTTCACGAATGTGTATGAACCATTTCATTTCACATGATTTCAAAGTCACTGAAACGATGCTCGTTTCAATGGTACCGATTAATCGGGATTTTTTCATGTGCTCAGAATGATGCTGGAATTATACCGTCGTCGACGACTTACACGGGCGGTTTGGGCTCGGTCGTAACAGGACATGGTCATCACGTGAGACGATCCTTGCCGGACATGGGAGCAGCCCCGTCGGAACCCCCGAAATTGTACCCTTATCATTTACTCGTCATTTCGAATTACCGGTTACCCGCTGACGTGGACCGTTGCAATCTCGAGGTAAATTAAAATGCGGTAATTGTTAGAATTGTATTTATTCATAAGCTTCATTTGTTACAGCGCCATCTATCAGACGCCGAGTTCGAAGCAGTTCTTCAGTGCAACCGATCCGAATTTTACCGGTACCCCCAGTGGCGTCGCAACGAACTGAAAAGACGCGTGCGCTTGTTCTAATCGCCTCCTTTATTCAGTTACGCTTCGCTTATCTTCTTCTTTCGTGCTAAATTTTGTTCGCGCATTTTTCAAAGGCATTTAAAAATTTGCGTGGTTCCCGAAACAAGTATGACTTGGAGTCACGCGGTTGCTTGTATCGCGGGATGACACGTAGGTACGCGCTTCCGCTCAATTCGATTCAGCGGTTATGCTAGTTTTCTCTTTTCATTTTACGCAAGTAAACTTACCGTTCTTAGGTTTTTATATAAAATTTGTACTCGTTGCTGGAGCGTCGGTTATTTTTCATTTGCTGAAAATAGAACGCTGCGGTACGAGAAAACGCATACCGAATATTGTGGGTTAAGGCAATGAAGTAACGTAGCAGCTTTTAATTTTAATGTTCGAGACAATTCGTGGTAGCAATGTGCGTAACGTACCTTGTACTCTACGAACGCGGAGCACTATTTTCTCGCGTGAAACAGTAGCAAAGAGCGATTTTGTAAATCGACTTTTCAGTAGCACATTCAGCGATCAGTTTTTCTAATCTGAAATCGCTTACACGAAACATGTAGTTTGTTAAGTGTTAAACAGAGAAATGCATTTGCCATGTGCGTACGATTGGCGTTTTTTAATCTAATTTTTCTACCTTTACTCGTCGCACTTTTTACAGTCGACAAAATGACCGATTTTCGTAATAGCATTCAGGTACCGAAAAAACCAGCATGTTCATTGTCACCATAATATTAATGTCACCATTATTACTTTTATAATAATTATTACTCATGTAAAAAGAAACGTACGTTTCGCTATTAACGTACATGTGGCATGTATATCATATATGTGCTCATTTTCACATGGTTAGTGCTACTGCTACTACTGTTGCTACTACAACTTCTACTACTACTATACTATTATTATTATTATTATTATTATTATTATTATTATTATTATTATTATTATTATTATTATTATTATTATTATTATCAACATCATCGTATAATACAACAAGATACATTATTGTAAATAAGAAAATTGGAATAGTAGATGAAGAATGATCGAATTTGAAAGTGTTATTAAGTTTAATAAGGAATGATTTACGAAATTTATTCATCGCAAAAAGTTATCTCATTACACGAGTATGACAATTTTTCAAAAATGTTTGGGCAGCTAGTTTTTCAAATTAACTCTTTTCCGCCATGATTAAAAAACTAGTTGTGATTGATACGACTTGATGACTAAAGCATCACGAGGAAAAGAACGAGTTATAAAATACGAAGTTGAAGAATTGTCACTTGATGAATAACGTTGGGTAAATTGTGTACATTGGTATATCTCGAGGCGATATGCTTTCCATTTTTTCCAATTCTTCAAGGCAAAATTGCGCGTAATATGATTCATTCGAGCATTTATTCCTGGTGTAATTTTGTTTTATTGCATTTTTCGTATGACAGACGTTGGTAATGTAGGGAACATATTTAAACTTTTAGCGTATTATTTTCAACCAATAATAATTGATCTTACAAAACCGCAAGAAGCACACAGGTATGCACAGTCGAGTGTTTGTTTTCGCAGAAAATGGCACATTTTTCATGTTAAATAGATGGTTACGTGTTCATGATAATCAAACGAAAATGTACATAAATGAAGTCATTTAGTTACATTAATTATTACGAGTAGTAGCATTTGTACGAGCGAATTCGTTTTTTCTTGAAATTACTTTAATGAAGAGTAAATGTTTCAAAAATTAGCCAGTCTTATATTCGTATTTGCGCTTAATTCTTGCAATATATCAAAATTGTCGAGCACAATTTTAAATTGGAGTAAATTATTTGTAGAATGGGAGATGATTGTTTCAAATTTTTACTTTTAATACAACTTTAGATTTGGTACATATGTGTAATTATTTATGTGGCATTTAAAAAATTTTTATTTGTAAGCGAAGTGTTTGATGTTATGCAGTTAATTTAATTATGTTTTTCGATTCAGTTAATGTTCAATGCTTGCAAATTAATAACTTCAGGTATATCAAAGATATGCAACACGGTTGTTTGAAATAAAATACAAGAATTGATACTGCATTCTCCGTTGTACCCAATGGATGACTGCAAGTGAATTCAAAACTTTGTGCTTCAATGCTGCTTTGCACTTTGCGTTTTATCCGAGTCACGTGCCTCAAATATATGTTTAAATATTTAACTTGATATTTAAAATACGGTTTTCGAGTTGTTAATCAAAGAATGCAATTTTATTGTAAATAATGAAGCGTCAATAATTGTCACCGTGTTATACAAAGTTGAAAAAAATATGATTTGTAAACGTTCTCTGTTCTCTGGAAAAGCAAAATGAAAAAAATGAAAAAATATACGAAGCACTTGAAATACTTTCAATAATAACGTGCAATTTTTTTCATAATAAATCAAGTACGTCATGCGATTATGGTGCGAGTACTTGTACACTGCGGTTCAAGACTGTAAGAGGTTTTGTTGTATAAAGCACATCGCTTCCGCTAGTCTTTGGTAATGATAAATAAATACAAATTATATGTATATCGATTACAGTATTTATTTATTCCTTCAATTTGAAATTAAGTAAGGTGGATTGTTTGTTTTATATTATTGTGGTTTGATTACCGTTTTTATTTGGATCTTAAACAATCAATAAGTCCAGATTTAGAAGCTTTGAAACGTTTTTTGAAGTAGCAATTTCTACTGCGCTACTTTGTGATTATAGCAACTGTTTTTTGATAAAAATACGACTGACATGTACATTTTTATATCAAGCATGTCGTCAACTGATTAGACATAAAATTATAAATTTTCATTAACAGTTTCAAACTTATTTTAGAGAGTAAAAAAAAATAAAAGTTGGTACATATAAATGTACTTTCTCGTTTCCGAAGTTTTATATTATGTAACCATGTCAACCTTTACTCTCGTTAGAAGAGTCCTGTAAACAAAAGCATTCAGATTTTCATTTCATACATTTTTCAATAACTCGAAAGCCATGCAATTTTATTTCGGAATTTTTCAACGTCTCAAGAATTTATCAGTCGTTTTTACCGATTTGTTGAATGCAAAAGATGTTTCTGAGTCTTCTATGGAAGGAGATTTTGTTGAGTCATCGGAGACATCCAACAGCGATGTATCGTTCACGTTCTGACGTTTTTGTCGAGTCTTTGTGACATTCAATCTGGCAAATTTACAAACATTTATTAAAATGAACAAAAATCGTACTGGTTTTGATTGAAAAGTCGTTAGAAAATAAAAACAAACTTTGGCTTAGCAGGAGCCGGTTTTTTTCCTCTTCCTTTTCTGCAAAATTTGATTCATGATTGTAATTAAAAAATTTGCCTACTGCAAAATTCGAAGTTTACGAAATTCAAATTCACCGTGTTCTTTTTGGTTGCGGTTTCGGAGTTGACACAGAAGTTTTCTTGGTTCTAGTTTCATTTTCTTCCATTGTTGGTTCAGTAAATTGAATTGCTTTGTTTTTTTTGGGTTTAGCTTTTTTGTAACCACGAAGAAAGTTTTTGTACTCCAGTACAGGCTTCGAAGATTTCATTTCTGAACTCGCATTATTTGCTCGCAACTTCAAGTTGACATACTCCAGCCTGAAATTGATGCATCATTGAAAATACTTAATATATCTACAGTACTATGCACATAAATTTTCATTAATGCAAATTAGATGTATAATGTTTGTATTATTACAAAGAATTTTGCAGTGATTGTGGCACTGTATTCGAGAATTTGACAACGGCTTGGAGAAACGCAAGATTGCAAGACTTGGAAGTAGCGAAGTGGATCCCTTTTGTATGCAGTTCTTTAATGATGTGCAAGTCTTTCTCTGCATCAAATTTGAAAATGGTAGAAAAGTTCTCTGCCAGTCTCTGAAATAAATTTTTAATCTCACTTTAGCACAGGTTAAAATCACCAAAATTGATTGGAAATAATATAGTTTAGGAGTAAAAATAAATTTCAACATATACAACCTGAACAGAATCCGAAGTCACCGGATTCACCGATTCAACCGAGGGAAATGCATCTTCGTATGCAGAGATTAAACTTTTATACAGCTCATCAGCAGCAGTTACTCTGTCGTAACTCAAAACACTTTGGATGGTACGGGAGATGATGTCGACGTTTTCTTTGGAATCATATAAATGTTTTGCAATCTCATTGAGTTTGTATACCTCAGTAGATCCAGTGCAACGTATAAGTTTGCAGTATTGGTTCAGCATAAGTCTTTGATTTGGTTTTGGACTTGCTGACATTTGTACAATTTGAAAAAGATTATTATTTTATTCTATATAGAGAAAAACCAAAAAAAGATTCCAAACAAACCAATCGTTACAGAAGTAAAGGAATCCTCATCTGAACAATTAAAAACATTTTTCTCCAAAAAGCGTATCAGCAAAGAATTGAGCTCTTCACTGGTTTTGTATCCAATAATCTTAAGCGACCCAGAATTCTCATCTTCCTCTGAATTTGGTTCGCAGTATCCAATAAGAACATCGCACGTTGTTTTGTAAACTATTTCTTGCACCTCCGGTGGGTATTTCTATCTCGATATTTAAAAAAAATTAGAAAAACGAAACACAAATGTAAAAGATTTTTCACCGAGCATAATTACATCGTTTTCATTTTCCAAAACTGTAAACAAGACATTGACAAACTCCTTGAGATTGTTCACGATTTGAGCTTTCGTCTCCAAAATCTCTTCGTCGCTGAAAACCGTATCAGCGTCGACAGTAAATTTATATTTTTGCCACCAAAGTGAAAACGTAGACGCAGTTAAGAAAAGCTTCACAGAGTGGACCGTTATTGGGAGGTTTTGAACTCTGAAATAGAAGTGTAAAATTATTCATCATATAAGATTATATTGTATTATTTTGTAAACATTGTACTACTTTGTAAAGTTGAGTAGAAGCAATGAAATTCCCTCCATAAAAATGTCCCAGAGATCCCATTCATTCAAGTCGTGATGAGTAAATAACATTGCGACTTTTTTCAAAGGCTTCATAAAAAGAAACATAAATTGTTCGCCTTCTTCCAAATCAAACTCTTTCTCGTTCATTGCCTTGACAAAATTTTCAAACTCGCTTTTAAATTCGGTAATCACTTCCTTTACGACATTATCTAGTCTTTCAACGCAGCTGAAATATTGAACATTTTTAATGAGTGTTGAAAAAGAACAAAAGATGTTTTCAAACAATACAAAATTATAGTTGAAACCTTATAACATTCTGATGGTCGCACAAAGCTTCGAGCGTTTTTGAAACTGCATTCAAAACGCGTTCATCATAGATGTTGTGAATAAGCCAGCAAAGTTTTTTTAGTAGACGCTCCCAATTTTCTTCATTCTTCATGAAAATGACCATGTCGAAACAACGAGGAATGCACAGCAATTCCTCAAGACATTCTGGGCAATCTTGATATTTGTCAAACAGTTCAACAATAGCATCTTTGAAAACGTTCCTTAGCTTTTTTCTTGCCTTTTGCACGGTGTCATTAACAGACTCTTTATCTTCTGAAAAATATGATGAAAAATATGGTTGAAATAGATTGACTTTAGTAGGAATAAAATTAAGAAACAAAAAAATTGACAAGAACCTAAGCAAGACATTTTGATGCAGCAAGTTATCAAGGAAACGAGCACTTTCGCGTTTTCAGGATCAGCATCTTGCAACAGCTTGAGCATAGTTTGATAATCTTGTAAAGCATAGTGGACACCCTCGAAAGAATGAACCAGCTGCGGCATCATGTTGTATTTCATATTCTTTGTCTCTCTGTAGAATGCAACTAAACTGAGTAAAAAGTCTGAATTTGAGATATCCTGGTCGTGTTTTCTGATATCGTTAGTCAAAAAGACAGCAGCTGCACGGGCCACATCCGGTTTATTAATATAGACGTGGTAGTAAATGGGCTCGATGTACTGCAAATCGCTTATTATGGAAGTTTGCCCATTAATGACGTCGAAGATTTTGATAATGAGTATGGAATGAGCAGTGTTGTTTTCGGCCAGCAAAAGGTACAGCTCTTCCACAATTTTAGGGGTGAAATCTTGCAACTCTTTGCTCACTTTGTACTTTTCATAAAGAGCCAAGAAACCCTCTAATGCAGTCTGTATGATACTCATAGACTTGTCCCAAAGTGGCTCAACTATAATCAAGTGTTTCCAGATTAGTCTACATTTTTACAATGCCCAGAAAGAAACATTTTACAAAAGTATACATTACATATGAAATTATTGTATTTTGGGACGAAAAAAAAATTGGGCCAAGCCAGCATCCAGCTGTTGTATGTTTTCGTGCACACCAAACGTATTTCAAGCACGCTGTCTCTGAATGCATCGCTGAAGACACCCTGCAGCACGTTTTTAATTAAATTTTCGATTTTTCGTGAGACTTCTGCAAGAGTTTCGCTTTCAGGGTTTCCTTCGAAATTGTCGTTCATCATTTGCTGTGCCTCGAAATTAAGATGCACCATCGCTGTTGTAATTTGATACACTGAAATATCAAGATAATATTATCTGGAAAAATCAGTAATTTATAGAATCGAACAATGATTTTATGTACCTGCAAATATTGCAAAATGTCGCATGGATTTGGAGTTCGTCATAGATACTTCGAGCATAAACTTTATGACTTTTGTAATGAAATACTCGTCCTCGAATATTGAAGTACCGTATTGTTTTATGAGAGTTTGCAAAAACTTCGCGATTTTCTCACCAAAAACGTTCCCTTTTTTGAACTGATTGCGCATAGGGTAATTTGTATTGTTTACGCAATGGTTTTCCGTCCAAAGAAGCATCATCTCGTTATCGTAATCCAATACTTCTTCGTTTAAATTTGCTCCAGGGCATCCAAACCAGTGAAGAAAATATTTATACAAAATGGACATGCTTTTTCTGTTATCAGACTCGTACATTTTTATCCATTCATTGACAACGACCTAAAATTATTTCAATCGTAGCTTATACATACAAATAAAGATTGCAATTATGAAAATTACGTTAATGGGATCATCGTTCTCGTGAATCATTTGGAACAAATCTGGATTTTCCTGAAATTGATGACCGACATTTCCCGAGTCTGCGCTGCTCGATCTGTTTGCTCCATTTGCTGTGAATCAAAATTTTGACAGTCGTTTAAAGAATGTTTGATGCTTTGCAATTGCCACGATTTACCTGTCTTCCTGGACAATCTTCTTCTCAAATATGTACTTGCTTCTTTGTCGATTTCTATCGAACTGCTTGAAGATTTTTCAACTTCATTATACTCGCTACCACTGCAAAAAAAATTAATTACACATAAATAAAAAAAACCTGAAAGTGTGCTGGAAAATTTTTTAAACACTTCGCTAATGTAATACGTAAATAATAAAAAATTTTAATATTATTTCGAGAATCAATTTCAATAAAACCAATAAAAAATTGTTTATACAACACAGGCGTGTTTTACGCGCTTTTTGACGGCTGTTCCGCAAACACAAAACAGCCGATTTTCGACCGGTGTCAGTGGCAGGTTAAGAATCTGCCTAATTTTCCCGTAGGGAAAAAAAACTTGAAAACTCCCGCTTTAGAGGGTAAAAATGAACGAGACCCGGGAGATCCGATACTATAGTTGCTCTCAGCATGCAAGTTTCGAAGAGCTTGATGTTTTTGTATTTGACATTCAAACTGGTCGACCCTTATAATCCGTTTTTGAGGGATGGAGTAATGTGACGCTTCTGAAAAATTCTGGTCCCTTGTAAACAATGATGAGCGAATATGAATGATGATTAATGATAGTGTATCTCGCGTTCCGGGACGTTTCTGGGAAATTCTCGACGTTTCTGGAAAAACCTTCGATGTTTCAGGGAAACCTGTTCGAAAACGTTCTTTTCCAAGGGTATTTAAGCAGCAGTTCTGCCCAGACAATTCTTAGTTCTTTTTCTGTGAGCATCGAGTTCGATCTCAAGTCCGTGACATTTCAATACGCCAACACTTATTTTACTCAAAAAACCTTTTGCCAATCAAAATGGAAAGAAGCAGCAGTGAAGAATCCCTTAATTGCAAACCGCCGGAGATTTGTCAAAAAGCGGAAGAAGCGGAAATGGATTTGTTGCCACAAAAATCTCGGAAACTGTACGAGTCCACGTATGCGACTTTTCTTGCGTGGAAAAACGCCGGGCAAATGAAGTCATCATCGGAGAGAGTTTTCCTAGCATATTTTAAACAGCTGTCGGGAAAATATAAGCCATCAGCTCTCTGGTCCACGTACTCTATGCTAAAAACGATGACGAAACTCCAGGAAAAAGTTGACATCGGAAAGTATCACGGCTTGGCAGCATTCATGAGGAACAAATCGAAGGGTTTTCAGAGCAAGAAATCGAAGGTTTTTTCATCTGAAGAAATTCAGAAGTTTTTAATGGAATCTCCCGATCGTGAATATTTGGCCACAAAGGTAAATATAATAAATTAAATACACAATATTAACAATAAAAAACATGCACTCTATATACGGCTAAATTCACTATTTTATTCTTAGGTTGCTCTCATTTTTGGGATTTACGGGGCTTGTCAAAGAGATGAACTGGTCAACACAAAACTCCGAAACAACGAGAAACATGGAAGTCTGATCCTCGTCAACATCCCAGAAAACAAAACCGGTAAACCTCGATCGTTTACAATTAAAGATGATATGTACAAAATTGTTCGAAAATATCAAGATTTGCGTCCCAAAAATACGACGAATGATACATTTTTTGTAAATTATCAAAAAGGGAAATGCACTACGCAAGTTATCGGGAAGAACAAGTTTGCTAAAATGCCCCAAGAAATTGATAAATATTTTAATTTAACCAACCCCGAATCGTATACAGGGCATAGTTTCCGACGTAGCTCTGCGACTCTGCTCGCTGACACCGGAGCCAGTATGACGACTCTAAAAAGACACGGTGGTTGGAAATCAAGCAGTGTCGCGGAAGGATACATCGAAGAATCAATAAAAAATAAAGAAAAAATCGGGGACATT
>JABFQM010001530.1:0-20449 GCA_022816865.1 Zelostemma sp. ZL-2020
CAATTTAATTGCCGTCGCCATTTACGAGGAATACAAATGAAAGCTCCGGCAAAAAATGTGATCCGGAACGTAATGAAATCAGATTAAAAATGATTAGCGGTGCCTCGAAATTCCGTTTCGTACTTGAAAAGGAAAAAAAATACGAGGCGAATAAATAGAAAGTAAAAACCTTCGTCATCGTATCTCGTGAAAGATTTTTTCTCGATGGATTTCAATCATATTAAACACTCGAGTCGAGTCTTGAAAGATGGCAAAACGTTTAGAAAAAAAGTACTCGTGCTTTAAAGATCCCGTCGTTCTCGTCTTTAAACTTTAAATGCAAACGTCCACGAGCGACTTTATCGAAAATTTGCCGGATGGGAAGAAACGAGCGAGACTGGGGGAACAGGGATAGGCGTTGTACGAATTACAGCGCTGGAATTTGAATGACGTAATCACGTGACACTTCCACTTCACGTCTCGACAAACGAGCACAGTCATCGGTGTGCGAGCAGAGGCTCGCATAATCGCGAGGCTACGCTTAGTGCGTTAAGAAGGATGTACGAGTTAGCTCGTTACATTAGCGGAGATGAACTCATTTCGCTACGGTTCTAAGATTTTTTTCGCTCCATTTACACCTTCGATTAAATCGAGGGAAAATGGCGATCAATCAAACGCTCAAAGAAAAGATTCTTGATGGAAAAAAACGCGGTTAATTTTTCATCCGTCAGGCGCGCCGTTGAATTACGAAATAAAAATGTAAAATTGTAAAAGTATTCTCCGTGAAACGATGATTCTTTAGAAACAAAAGTTTGGAGGGCTCGTAGTGAAATTCGTAGTGTAAAATGAGTCTGTCTTGTACTCCGAGAACTGCGGAACTACGATAAAAGTTTATCAAAGTCTTCCTTCTCGAGTCTTGTATGAAAAACAGAAATATTCTTGTCAAACTTGGATTAAGGAACGCTGTCGCTGGAGTGACTTTCCTCGTTTCGTATTACCGTCCTTACACGTGTGATTACAGTTTTGTAAGATTTTCTTTTTTATACGTACCCAAAATTCGAGCTGCTTCAATTGTGAGGAATTTCATATTAATCCGAATTCATGATTCGAAACTTAGTTTCCCCCTGTTTTTGTCCCGTACGAACTAACCTTTGGACCGTTTTAAATCCACATATCCATGATGGATTTAACGAACCTCGAAAATCACATTCCACGCGATGTTTATAGAGTCCAAACCGTGACGGAAGCGACGTTTTACCAGTGCCTGAATGAAAAGTCGAACGGTCGACCGGCAGTTTCGTTTCCTCGAGCAAAAGCTCAAAATTTTCCACCGAGTACTGCCAAAGAATATATCTGCATATCATTAGCAGCACTGCAGAGCTCGAGAGATTCGCGATGAGCATCATGTTTGCTCTCAGGGTTTCGATGAGTTTGCTTTCGACGAGATATTCACTGCTATTTTATGCTAGACACTAATTATGACTCTGATAATACGATAATAATGAACGTGGGAAATTTCTCGATTGATTTCCCAAATGACGCTGGAAGAGGTCTTAGGTTACGTAGGCTCACGTTCAGAGTTCAAACAGCGGAAATCAAGCAAGCTTTGAAATCTCGACTTTGAAATTTATTGCGGAAAGTATTCTCGCGTTTTTGCAGTTTGAAGGATGTGAAACAGGTTTCAAATATGAAGGAAATATTTTTGATGAAGGTTTATACATTCTTTATTAGTTTCAAACATGTTTACGCTGGTTTGAAACAGTCCGAACTACTCGAAACATATTCCACTCTGTTCCAGTTGGAAAGGAATTGTTTTTCAGTGTTCTGACGTCTTAAATCTAATAGAAACATGTCTATCTGTAATAGAAAAGAGGTGTTTTTTGCGTCTTACAAAAGTTTCTACATTTTCAATCAACTACGAATACGTTTCCCCAGTTCGAAGCAGTTCAAACTAACTGCAACATGTTTTAAACAGAAAGGACATGTTTCTCAGAGGAAACAAGAGTTTCCGCCGAGCACTATAATTTCTTAATTCAAGGGAGATTCGATGCGGCAGGCCGACTTAAAGCGGATGTAACCAAAGCGACAAGGAGAAATCCGTAAGGGCATTTTTTCGAGGACAAAAGTGCCTGCATCGTCTTTGACTTAATGTACCGGTTTAACTCTTGGGCCATCTAAGAGGAGGTCAGATCTCAATCGCGTTACAGCACCGAGTCACGAAAGTAGTTGGACAGTCGCGAAAGTACGAATTCTTGATTTGATAGTCGCGAAGAAAAAATCGCCGGCGAAACAGCGATGAACAATGCAGCAAAAATATGCTTCCGATTATCTTTGTCATTGGTTAAAGTGATCGACAGTCTGCAATTGGTATTCAAGGCAGAGTGCGACAAACGAACGCATAACGCGATTAGGTTAATTGTCTCTGTAATTAACGCGAAGCAGCACGTGGGTGTCTTATGTGGAGTGTAAATAACGTCACACGTGCAAAGAGAATTACACTTGGCCTCATCATCTCTCATTTTCCCATCGCCGAGAAGTGTAACAAATACTTTTTTCCCATGAGTCGCTTACTTCGAGACCTACTTTTCACGACGAAAATGATTTACATACAAAGATTATGATTTTATCGTTTGCGATTAAATCTCGAATAAGCGCATAAATCGTGTCGATGAAATAGCGAGTGAAAGCGTTTTCGCGAACTTGTACAACTTACTCCGAGTTTGAACTTGTTCTAACGGGTTTTAATTTTGAAAAACCACTGCCGAACACAATAAAAGTACGACCCGAAGACGTTTGATAGCGCTCGAAAGTTGTTCGAATTGGTTGGAAGTCGTTTCAGCGAATAAAAGCTCGTCTTTCATTTCATTCGAGTAATAAATCCAAAGAAATTCCCGATATTTATTGCTATAAGAGGTGATTACCTAATATTTCAGTAGGAAAGTTGGAAATACGTTATGTATACAACGCCATTAGCTTTAAATATTCTTCGGCGCTCTTAAATTCGAAAGAGAAAATCAGATCGTGTATAAATACGGACTTTATCGATTCGTACCAAGAAATGTGTACAAGTGCCTATCCAAAGTCGATATATTAGCTTTATATAGACGGACTATTACTTGCTTTTATTTTATCTGCTGTATTGGTACTTGATACTACATTGATCGAGCGTACAATAAATCGCTTCGAGTAATTCAACATTTCGATTAATGAAAAGCCAACAGTTGAAAAAAAGATAGCCGGGTGTGGAAATATTTCCTCGCCTCGCGCGAAATACATGATCCTCGAGTATTAACCGCGCGAGATTTTGATATTCGGATACTTGACACGTCCGGAAAAACAACAATCTCGCGTACTTTGCATGCCGCAGACGCGCCTCCCCTCCTTCCCCCATCATCTATATGCTCGCACGTGAGAATCGGATAGTGCGGAAAGAAAAATGTCTTTCTCCTACGTACATTAATCTCCTTTCACGAATGTATTCCGTCCGTGCTTGTCTCGAGGCGCAAGAAGAAAAATCTGCGAGACGAGCGCGCGCTCCCCGCGATCTTTGCTGCAGGGATTTCGCTTTTCGCTGACCAACGAGCAAACATTGTTGCCCAGCGAAAGGTCTCACGCTCGTGCACATGCCCAGCTAAAATCGGACGACAATCAGGCCCAAAGGCAGCCTCCGGAGCTAAACCGGTC
Organism: Zelostemma sp. ZL-2020; assembly: GCA_022816865.1. Classification (NCBI taxonomy): domain Eukaryota; kingdom Metazoa; phylum Arthropoda; class Insecta; order Hymenoptera; family Platygastridae; genus Zelostemma; species Zelostemma sp. ZL-2020. Next base: position 3,664 of record JABFQM010001530.1, read on the forward strand.
ACTTTCCTGCTGCGATATCTCCGGCTCGACTCCCTCCGCCGGCTTTTTTTTTCCTCGTCGTCCCCCTTCTTTTAGCGTCTCTCCGTTCCCCAACGGCCGGGTGTCCGTGCTATCTTTTTTTCCCCCCTTTTTTTGGGTTGCTTCGCCAGACTCGGCTCGACAATGTTGAAGAAGACAACGACCCCCTCGACGACGCAGCCATCGGCTTCGGGCTTCTTTGACCGAGTCGATGGAACGGGGTCAATTGTGAAAGCGTTTACCAGACTTCGACGAGACCCCAGCGCGGAATTGATTTTTTTCTACGTCGCCGTGCGAGCGCTCCCGATGCAGTCGCGATGACGCGGTGCCTTGTTGCCGGAAATTCGAGAACCTTTCGTGAGATGGGGTTGATTCGCGGGTTATTGTTCCTGAAATCGCCTTTTTCCGTTGATAAGAAAATAAGGATCAAATTTCGTTCCGTTCTGGTTCTTTCCGGTTTCGGCAACAGATCAATTATGTTAGTTTGTTCAAAGTTGGCGGTATCTATGATCTTGAAAACTGATTGTTTCAATTAATTTAGATGACGATTGATTTAACAGATGAATTATTTTTAATGTACGTTCGATTTAATTAGCTTTAATTTAATGCTTTTTGTTCATTCAAGTTTATTCAATGTCGACATTTTTTTTAAAAATTATACTTATACCTGCAAAAGCGGAGGATTAAAAATAACTGTATGATTTAGAATTCCAATATTAAAAACATTGGAAAAGGTTCTACAGATTCAATAAAGGGTAATGGTTGCTATCGCATTCATACCAGTGGAGAAACGTTTCCAATGCATGAAAAAGCCAATCATCAATATTAATAACATTTCAATCTCGATGATCAAACGTGCCATTTTTTTCAAGTTCAAAATCGATTGCACAGATGAGTTTTTTACATATTACTCATATTCCATAAAAATCAACTCCTTTCATAAATGTAAAACATTTCTTGGAGGATTTCGCTGAAAATTTTCATTACTTCCAACATTTTCGCCTAAAATTATACTCAATACCTACAAACGCGATCGATTGAACCGATGAGTTTTTTAACATATTACTCATATTCCATAAAAGTCAACTTCTTTCATAAATGTAAAACGTTTCTTGGAGGATTTCGCTTCAAATTTTCATTACTTCCAACATTTCCGCCTAAAATTATATTCAATACCTACAAACGCGGCCACAAGAAATCCAAAAAAGGAACGTTTCTTTCCGAGTACGTTTTCATCAAAAAGAAGCCGAACGCAATTAGCTAATACTCATGCGCGATCTAATTATCGTCCCCTACATTTTCCGATACGATGAAAACGAGTACTCGAGGCCCGCAACAAATATCCCATGAATCACATCTGGTGCTAATAAAGTTAGCCGAGTAAACCCGGCGACGGAGCTTATTCGTCCACGTGGAAAGTAAAGTATCTTACATTAATGTCTCGTAAAATCTTAGCCGCAAGAAAAACCGATACGAAAGCATCCCCCGATGTAACTTCCTCGTCTGGGCTCACGTGTGGGCTCTTGATTAACTTCTATTAGACTGCGCCAAACGAAATTTGTTGTCTCGGCGTATTTATTTCGCAGAGCGCGATTCGTCCGAGCGTCATTAAAGCGTAAACTGTCGCGTCTCTTGCTTATCTGCGAAGCTCGTCCGAAGAAACTGGGTGTCCACGGTAATAAGCCAGAGCGTGGTTTACGGTAGACGTGATACTTTTTTGTAAATCCTTTGGCCTTATTCTCGAGCCGTAAAAAACTTTAGGATCCTTCGAGCCGCGTGAAATGCGTCCCTCTGATTGTACTTCCAGTAAGTGCGCTTTGGAAATATTGCATCAAGTATTGACCAAGTGCGAGGTCGAGTCACGTCTCGGCCGTCAGTTTCGCGAGCTCGCATTTCCAAATGCACGAACGAGCGAACGCTCGTGATAAATGCAAAAATGCGAGAGGTCGCGCACGCCGTCATTACTTTCGCAATCTCCTCATCTTTCGCGAGAGCTTTTTTTTATATTCAAGCCACCGCTGCGACGCGCTACTCGGGATCGAAGAAAAGTGCTTAAGGACGACGTGCCGAGGAGCGGAGAAAATGGGGGAGGAATCGGGGGTGGATCGAAGGATCGTCGCTCGATATGGGAAGCATTGTCAGGGCTTGTCCGAGACACGTGTTCGCGCCCTCAAAAGATGCTCGCTTTACACGACATTTTTCTTAGCGCCTGCTTCGTTGTGATAAGAAGTTGGAACACGATCTATGGAGGTTCGTAACTCAGGTGGCGCCACGAGTCAACGGAAGTCCGAGGCATTTTCTCTGCACATTTAAATTGAATTTTATTCGTCCGGGGAAGTTGAAGATGAACTCTGAATCGTGGAACGTTTCTTCGAAATTGCCGTGGGAACAAAGCATGTTCTTGCACTTAGCTCTTCATACGTGAATGTTTTCCGTGCGCGCTTGTAGTTTTAGTTGAATGCAGCGCCGCTTTTTCCTTGGCACGACGCACCAATGGAGCCATATTTCAGGAATATAACTGGCAAACTTTAAATGCCGGCAATTAACGTAAGAGTTCTCGGCAACTTTTGCTTCGCCAGGCTTCAAGTTGAGATCACGAAGTCTTGATGTGAAACGTGGGTGGGGGAGCGCGATACGAGGAAGACAATGCTCAATTATGCGATGACATTACATTTTACAAAATACTATAAGTGTCGCTTGTTTCGAGGAATGGAAATGAATTCGAATTTTTAGGGGAAAAACTGGGTGCAGTAAGACATTCCAATTTTTTATGTTAAAATTGAATGCTTTACATTTGTAGTTCTTGATCTACATTTTGAAATACATTTTTTTTATTTTTCAATATTAAGTTAGCTTTTTAAGAAATATTGTTAATTCTTAATAAATTAACTAAATCTGAACTTTAACGCGCAAAAAGTAAAATTCACGTACCAAAATCAGTATTTTTGATGATAGAACGTGAAAATCAAATAGATCATTTTTGATAGAATACTTTTATACGTAACACATCAAAAAAACTACGATTTTTTTTCGTAATTCAATCTCAAACAAAAAACATAGCGAAGAATTGCGAGGAATGAATTGCAACATTTCAGTGATCCAAACGAAACATAATTACGGCTCGGTAGAATTTCAAAACTTCATTGCATGAAAAATATCGGGTTCGTTTTCTCCCGCGGTGCCATAAATCTTGCGAGCGCACGACAGGAACAAATAGTAGTTCATCACAAACGAATTGTCATTAACATACATCATGCATGGCATTTACGAGCCCGCGCACGCAGGTTGCGCGCCTCGATCAGCGGAGAGCACTTTCGGATATTCTTGCCCGCATTAAAACGAGAGAACAGACACAGCTCGCTTCCAGAATTCATAGATTTCAACTGTACCGAGGCGTTGCTTCGAACGAGCCGCGAAATATCGCCAGCTGAGCGCGAAACGTTTTGGCAGAGCTGGTACAAAAATGCAAAGTCGTATACGCTCGCGAGGGAAAGTTGACGAAACCGGTTCTCGCCAATGCCCAGATTTAATCTACTGTTAAATATACGTACCAATACGATCGAAATTTGGAAAGGTCATACGTTATTTCGTAACAATTTATTTGTTCTCGTTCGAGATCTTAACTCGTTGGGACCGGTTTCAAATTGTCGGCATTAGTATCTTAAATTAAGCCTCGCCCGCAAAAAGCGGTTGAAATATATCGAACGGAAAAAAGTTCGCGCGGCAAACAAAATTACTCGTTTCGGTGAGTTTTCGTGATCCCGAGGCTGAAAAGCAACGTTGGGAACCAGTTTTCGGCAAAATCGAGTTTGAATTTTAATGTTACGAGCCGCAAGGCCTGTAAAGACTACATCAATTAACCACTTTAATCGCAAAACATTGATAAATGAATACTTGAATCAAAAATTACGATAAGTCGACTATTTCCCGGCACGAAGGAACCCCCATAATTTCTTCATTGAACTATTTATAAGCCGGCGCAGCAGCGGGGACGAAAACAGGTCACAATTTACGAACTTGCGAAATATGAGCAATGAAAGTGGCTTCGGAATGGTTAATCTGACTCGGAGCGCGCGTCGCCGAACGAATAGTTTTCGAAGAATTTGTCCTAAAATTCGCCGAGCGATCCAAACTTATCAGCGCGAGCTTGGAAATCGCGAATTTACCGGGCGCAAAAATGAAATTTCACGCTGTTTTTTCGAACGAACGGAATTCGATACACGGAATCACAGGTTGAATTCGCAATCATCATCAATTTTCGAGAGGGTTTCGCTCTGCTAAATGTACCAGGATTACGTGCAGCGATGAACAAACGAGCTTAATCCACGATAAGCTGATACCAGAATCCACCGAAAAATTGGGGAGATTCGGTCGGCCGAAAGGGACTTCATTTTTGCCCGGGCACAGAGTTATGGCGCCGAAGCTCAAAATGTGTATCCCCGCTGATGAACGCATCCCATAAAAACCATAAAAACGTGCTCCTCCGCAAAAGGCTTGGGTTTTTCTCGAAATTCGTGAAAACGCGGCAGGTCGACTTCGAGCGTTAACGCTCGAAATTTCTTGATAAGCAAGTTTCCCCAAGCGGCCGAAAGAACATCGGCAATTTTATCCCGATGGAAATTTTCGGCGGAGTTTTCAACTTTCGCTGTGATAGCTCGTTGAGGGTAGCATGAAATGAAATTTTCAGCATAAACGAAACTCGCGGGCGGACGGGATGTATTAAATGTGCCTTCTCTCTTTCTCTCGCCCCCATGCACTTCCTAATTTGAATGAGTATATAACGATACGGGAATCGGATACACTCCAGACACGCGGACAGACGGCCGTTGTATAAGCCAATTAAGGCCTGACCCAGATACTTTCTCGCCCTCGCGCGCGACCCAACGAAAAGTGCAACGAGCAACGTTGCTCGTTGCTCTTCAAAATATTTTTCATTTCATCGAAAAGTTCGTCTCGCTTCGCGATCGACTGGCAAGACCTCGATAATACGAATCAAGGAACCGAGGAACGCTCGTTTGGCAAACATTATTAAAAAGAGCGAGCGCCTCATCTGCGAAAAGTACAGGACCATGGACGTCCTGGCATTTCTCGAGGACGAATCGGATGCGCCCTCCTCTTCCTCCGATGTTATTCGTTTGAATGTTTGCACGTGAAGTTTACTCCCCCGAACGTCTCCGGCGCGTCCCCGTCTTTTTGTTCCCACTTTCGTCCTCTCAAAGGTATTCAGCCGGTCTCTCTCGAGCTCTCTTTCTCTCCCTTTGCGATCGTCTACCGTCTTATCCGCACGTATACGAATCATTCGTTAGGAACAGACCCCGATGCCCCGCTCAGCCTTATCTCTTTCGAGTCGTGGAAGTCGTATCCGCGCTTTGCGAGCGTTCTTTTTCATTGCTTCCGCTATTTTCGAGGTTTTCGTGGGAAGCGCGCTTCGAGGAGAGCCTTCTCAAAGAAATAGATAAACCCTTTGCAGCTCGTGTACAATTCCGAACAATTTTCCATTCAAAGTCGCGATAAGCACTTCTTACAGATGTCCCAGTAATCGACGAGATTTGACTTTATATTTGAATATAATTACATTGTATGTAACGTCTGGCATTCTTGAGTTTCATCATATTTTTTTCAATTGCATGCATTCGTGTTTGCCGAAACTTGGTATGGAATTTTAGAGAAAACAAAATTTCGATGCGATGATCGGGACACCCACTTGAAAAAATTTGCGATATTTTCACGTTTTTATCGCGCAAAAAAAGTCAATAATTTTCATGCGATTATGCATGCATTATGTTGCATACTATTCATTCCAAGAGAAGCATACGCCCTTTCTGCGGTACTAACTTTGCTCTAAAGCCCGAGGCTCTCGTCTTCCACGTCACTTACCCTTCGCCAACGTTCTCGCTATTATACCGCATAGCCTAGCTCCATACGAACAGAAAAATATTTTGAATCTCCCGTCGAAAAATGTCGAGTTTTGTTTTCTCAAAATGAGAAAAAAAAACATTGAAATTCGAACGCACGCTTTTTTTAAAAAAGGGCAGAAATCAAACTTGGAGGTATAAAAAAAGTGTATATGCAAGCTGGTAATCCGAGCCGATCCGAGGGATTACAACCGGCCTTCGTGAATTTTCATTCGCCGGCGATTCTAATGATTCGCGAATGTACTTTACGGCGCCAGTCCAGTTCCCCTTGGCTATTTTCGTGTCCGCGTCAATGGCCAAAATCCGATGCTGCTGAGTCGTAGTCGAGAGAAACTAGACAACATCCATTTCGCCGCTACAGACGGACGGTCACGTATTTGCCCGCTGTGTACCCAAGCGCAATTTTAAATTGCTTTTCGAGACACTTTAATCGCGCGGCAACTTCTGCCCTCGTTGACTTTCGCAAGATTCGCGTTTCCGCTGATTAGAAGCGAATTAGAATCGGAGAGTTCCGTGTACTCGCAACGTCCCCAGGGGAATCCAATATCGGAACTCCGAACGATTCGGGGAAAAGTCTTGTCGGGAAAAGCGCGGCTTTCCATCCGTTCCGTTTCCGCTTTGATCCTGGCACCTTCGTGCCGTCCCAACGTCTTATCGATCCACTCCGCATTCGTACATTTTCATTCAGGCAAAGCGCACTGAAATTGCACGCTCGCGAAACATATTCGCATTCGCGAGATCTCGAGCGTGATAATACACTGCGCAAGCCATTCATAATGCGTTACGTACTTCGCTCGTATTACATTTGTACACTTGATAACTTTGGCGCCATTAATGCTAATTAAAACTTCGTCGACCTTTGCAGCATCGATCAAATTCTACAGTTGCTGGCTCGTAACTTTAATGCCGGTGAATTTAATCGCTGGAAAAACAACACGCTTTCTATGTTATTTTATATCGCGGTTTTCGCGCGGAGGTTATTTATTACACTGGGGAAAGTGCCCTAGGTTGGGACAGTTTTTATTTTTAGTTTGTTAAAACTGTAATTTGAACGGAAACAAAGTTTGAGTCATTGAAATATTTATACTTTCACGAACATCAGTGTTCAACGGGAACAATTATTTAAATGTTATTAACTATGTTTTCAACAATATTTTTATGGCAAGGTAAATGTCCCAGTCGTTGGCATATGATTTTCTAGGCGTATTTTCAGGTTATGACATTTTTATGAAGAGAAAAAAATTAACCATATTTTCACTCAGCTTGATATTGCTTGCAAATATTGCAAATATTGTGCAACTTTCAGTGGCCCAGCTGCTGGTCAGTGCCAAAACTGAATTGAATCTGAATTGAATAATCTGCCAACGACTGGGACATTCGCGTTTTTTTGTCTTCTACATTTAATTTTATCGAAATTATTATACTATTGGACAATATTAAAGTTGCATCGCGTTTATTTATGTGCAGTTTACCCTAAAAATTGTACTTCATTCAGCTGTGGACATAAACACATTATTTATTACTGTTTTAATCCACGCGTGTGCGCTTAGCCTGCCAACGACTGGGACGTTTACCTTATCTGCTGAAATTAATCTCATTTGTCCAGATAAAACATTTTCGATCAAAAATTATCAACAAAAGACATTGCGGCAGTAGTATGCATTTTTTCCAGTTCTCTTCCAAACAATTTTGTATTTTTCACCTGATTTTGCTTTGCGAGCACTCATTGTGTTCGTTATTGGATTTAAAACAATTAATCTGTTGAAAATGTTAAAAATATAGTTGATCATTGAGGAGTGACATGATTGTTTTTCTAGAAAACGATAAACAAACACATGAACTCATTATTTTCTACATAGGACCACAAAATATCAGCATAATTTCAATCGCTGTTGATGAAATGACGCTCAATGTCAATAATTAGAAGTTAAATGAACAACCATTTGGATACGAGAACTGTGCTTTGATACGTTCGTTTGACGAGCTTCGGTTTCCGCAAAACGAGCCAGGAAACGACGACATCTATTCAACTAGGGAACACGTTAGAATTCGAAGAAAAAAAAAGAAAAGACATCGCTCGAAATGAAAGGAATTGGGCCAGGCACGAAATTCCTACAGCGAAGATTCGACAAAAGTCTCGAGCGCGTAAGAATCGCGGTATTTGAGCGCGTTCCAAATTGAGAGATTCTTCATTACCTCGAAATAGTCCGAGCGGATCTCATAACTCTGTCCCCTTCATGAAAAATCTTTTCCCTCCGACGTATGCGTGCGTACTTTTTGTCTTCGACGAGTACGTTATGCACGACAAACATCGTCTAGCCGGTTTATTGCGCCGGAAAAATATGGAGCTTCGAGCGTTTATACGTTTCGTTTATTCGTGCCAAATGTACGGAGTCCACAAAGTAGTTCCAAATTACGAGCCAATTTCCCCGTAAGGAACGGTGAAATGTTTGTACATTTCCTCGGCTAAATAGCTCCGCTTGCGTCACGAGTCGAGTCGTAAAGTCATGACCAATGTACACCATTTCTGCTTTACAACATTTGTCTACCGAATGAATCATCGATTGCGTCATTGATATCGCGTCCGTATCTGTTTTATTTGAAAGTGCTGCTCTCTGCGGTTCATGCATGCGTCACTGCCGCTGCGGTAGAGTGAGAAAAGGCCCTTGAGATTCGGTTGCGCGTTGAACCGATCAACCAGATACCGGAAGCTGGCGCGGAGATCTAAGCGAGCAGGAACAGTACCGAAATACCGAGTTGAATGGCATTAATTAGTTGGAATACCCAAACAGACGGGGCGAATTGCTCGATCGATGCTACGGTATATCTATATGCTCATTCGACTATGAACACGTGAGTCTGCTCGTATACATTGCGTGCACTACTACCTAGTGGACGGCCTCTTTAAAGGGGTTGACTCGATCTAATGCAATTCTCAACCGGAATTTGCTCCGAAAATTCTACTTTTCATCGTAATCTCAGTAGACATTATTTATGAATGTTTCCAGTTGTTATTTAATCCAGTACTTTCAAGTACCGGACATGAAAAAGGCAGGGAACTAGAAAGGGATTAAGTATGAAGGAAAAACAAACAAGAAGCTAAAACTACGGTGATTTTCTGGGTCTCAATTCGGCGAATAAAGAACGTCGCAAAATTTTTTTTCCTCTCTGAAATGAAGAGCTAACATTTTTCCGGTTGAAAAAGCGGAATTAATAAACATTGTAAATGCGTTGTGTCTTATTCAGTGGACCATGCGAAGCCGGAGTCATAGCCCAGTTAACGTCGAGCGCAGCTTGGGGCGAGCTACAGATTGGGTCTGTTTATTGGCTGCTGACGATTGTCCATTTGTTTTCCAGCATTACACCGCATGCACAACGCACGCTTAGCCAACGGCTGTTGGTCGTCTGTCTCGGTCTCCGACGTTCAACCTCGTAATCGTTTCGCAGAGGCACCTGCGGGGAGCGAAATTACACTCGCAAGGAAGGTCCATGCTGTCCTTGTAACTTTGGAATTTCAATAGAAACATTGTTTCGCCGAGTGACTCTATGCTAATGCGCGGCGATGCGCCGCCATGTATGAACCCGAATTATGCCCCGGGAGGAACGTTTGTAAATTCCCCGACTTTTCCCAACGCAAAAAAGGTCACTTCCGCTCGATACGTCGCGTTTCCGCGGGAATTAAGACGGCCGCGTGAATTGTTGGGGGATGGGGCTTTGGCCGAGCTGATCTACGAGGTTTCTCGAGGTTCGTTCGTGCACTTTGAAGCCGTTCCTCGTGGGACCGAGTGAACTTTACGCCTGGACTCTTAGCTACAGCGCTCTTAAGCCTCCTGGAGAATTTAAACACTTCCACGACTGTCGTCACGTCCACTTTTGACGTCGCCAAAGACCAGGAATTTTCCCGGCGACCTATTTAGAAGCAACGTTTCTCGCGGGACCGTTCGTGACACCGCCTCTTTCCCCACCTCCCCCTGCCTCTTCCACCCCCCTTTGAACTCGCTCAGGCTCTATCGCGAGTACTTAAATTAAATAGTTACTACTTGGGAATGTTCGGCTGAAAAAGCAGCAAGTATCGTTGTGGATTATACATGGGGCAATGAAAATGCATTATCAATGTTGTCGTATCGACAAATTTGCGCCGTTTCTCTCGTTATCTTCGCGTTGAGTGCAGAAATGGGCAATGACCGGCCGATGCTTGTTGAACTATTCGTAAAATTGGAAATGGAACTTTTATAAATTTAAAAGATATTTTATTCATTTGAAAAGAGCGAATGTCAAAGTTCGCTCCGAGAATGATGGAAATTGGGCTCCATTTAGAGTGAAAAAATGCACTCCGAAAGCAATAAATTCCGCTATAAAAGATTTAGCGTGCATCATTAAAAACTCGGTCAATTGTCGCGAGATTTGCGCCAGGTCTCGGTCGATTCCCGGCAGCCCATCTTTGGGTACGATTTACTCGAACAAAGTCATTCGATGATAATTTGTGGAGTGACCACCGGATCTTAGAAGCGTATCGAGTGAACCTCAAGACCATTTCCGTATAAATGATGCAATTTGCGAAAATGTGCTGGCCCTTACGAGCCCTGCGAGGCCGAGCCGCAAACGAATCCCCCACTAATGATATAAATAAAAGATGGAGAGTCCGTTCGGCGGCGGGTAATGATGCCGGGCGTGTGGGGCCGCCCCGCAGAGTCTCTTCTTCCCTAATTCCTCGTCCTTTTCTCTTCCCGGTGCTCCGGCGTTAATAAAAGACAAGCCGAGTTGTTACGTACGCTCTCCACCGACGGGATAATAATGATCAATAAGCGCGACAACTTTTTCTATCCAGAGGGAAGGGGAATGACGGAAGTCGTGGTTAGAGATGGGAGATGAGCGGTCAGAAGAAATTCTGTCTTTTCACTCGAAAAGAAACGAAAACGTTTCGCGAATAAAAATGAGCGAGGATTGTTTCGGTTTATTTGTTTCGGAGGTCAAGAATTGGGTCTTATTTATGAATTAATTTATAATTTATTGGAAGAGTCGATTTAGTAATAATTGAGAGACTCGAGCTGTCTCGGAAAAGTAAAAGGGTCGAGACACATTAAGTTTCATGAGAGTAAAAACGAATACACATTTCATAAATCAAGGATTCGAAATTAAATTTCGACTTTTTGACATTTAGCTGATTTGCTAGTTTTACCAGTTCTGTCATCCTTTGACCTCGTTTCAGGCAGCTTCAACTCGATCAAAGATAATTAGAGCTCACTCAGTCCTCAAATAGCTCGAGTCTGGTTTTCTGAATTTTTGCGAAAAAAAATGAACTGACAGTAATTAACATTCTTTTTATAATTAAAATGATAAATCACAAGACCTTGTAAGCAGAAAAATCTGAATAAGAAAACGTCTCCGAGATAATGCACGAAACAGCGCTTCTATCACCATAAATAAGAACGAAAAATTCTTTTAAGCGTTATAAATTCCACGATTCCTAGATCGAGATAGTTGTGAATTTAAGTCAACAAGGGCTTCGGGAAGTTTTGTTTTCTGCCTCGATCCATTACAATACGATATTTCACATTCAATTTCACAGCTGAAAAAGTCAGCGACCGCGTTGGAGGCGTAAAAACTTTACAACGCGCATTTTCGCGTGTATCCCGAGAAAGATATTCAAGGTTTCTTTTTTTATCCCAAAGCGTTGAGATATGACATTTCCAGTTGCCGTAAAAGGCATTTTTCGCGATCATATCGTCATCCGCAAAAAGGCGAAAGAGTGGTCGTAGAAAGAGAGACAGGGAGCGGAGACGGGGCACAAAAGAAGAAGAATAAGAGCGAGGAGGTCGAGGCAGAAGTAGCGGCGTTGTTTCAGCTTTATATTCTAGGCGGGTTGACGCTAATGGAATGCCATTAAACATGCAGCCTAATTCTTATCGCAGACTACTGAAGTTCACGCCCACGAAGCTCCATTTCCGCGACTAATTCGCATCAGACAACATTTCGCACTGATTTCCTCTCCCTTTTTCATAGTTTTTCCGAAGCGACGTACGTGTTATTTTTGCAAAGTTCGCAGGGCGAGAATGCGCGCGTTGAAAAATAGATAATTCGCACGTCACGGGGAACGCGAGAAGAAATTTGCAAAGGAGTTATACGTTTCTTCCTGGCCTTTTATATCGCGGAGCATACACATCTTCCGCGTTCGCAGCGCCGAATACAGAAGGAATGCAAAATAGCGCTAAATCAGCACCTTTCGCAATTTGCCGCTTGCAAGGATAGCATTTTTTGACGGAATCCTTTAAAACGTCGAATACAAAATTACTCCCCGGCGCGATTAGGCGTGAAAATTCTACGGCATTTTTTTCCACGTCTCGCGGCGCTTGAAAAGAGTGCGAATCGATTTTTTTTTTCTCGTCGTAAACAAGTGAGAAGCGGGAAATGTATTCTCCGGAAAATAAATAATCGAAATGTAATGAGGATCCGATGTAACTGTCGGGTAAATAAGAGATACGAACGAGGGGGGGACGTTGGAACTTGTATGCGGTGAAAACTCAATTCCCGTAGATGCCTCGGCGGGAAAAGCGAGACACGCTCGTGGCTGTAACTCGACAATAAAATAACGCACTCGAGATTATTGAAGAACGACGCCGGAATTTGAATCGCGCGTTTCCTATTCGCCGCGTCTAGCGCTTTTTTCGCCGTAAGGAAAGACGTTTAAATCACTGCGTTCGAAAGAAAAAAGAAGTGTTGGCTTTTACGGAATCACTAAAAAGTGGTTATGGTTTGAGTCTATTAAGTCCAAAGATTAAACGAATGAACTTCATATTGACCCTCGTGTCATGTGAATTACGTCACGAGTGCACGCAGAGTATGATTTAATCTCTTTATAGACCGAATTCCAATAAAATTCGCGTCCAATTAGAAGCGAAAATAACGCATTCATTGGAGTCGACAAACAGCGCGAAATGTTCATAAACGGCGCGTTACTTTTTATATAAATTCTCCTCTCGGTCGGCTTGTTTTCCGAAATACATTATCCCGGGCGGCAAAAACATCGCGCTATCATTTATCGATTTGTGACAAAGAATATATTTTTCGCGGAAAATGTACAATCGCGTAAAGCGACGGAATTTATATTCTTCGACGTTACCGCGCGCTTCGAAAATGTTCAAATTGGTTGATTTTGTTAATCCCTCTCGTGACTAATTTTCCCCGCTCGTACAGTCTCTCTCCATTATGTACACACGCGTGAACATTCGCACGGCCTCGTCCAATCGTAAACATGAAAATTGCGCCGCTCGACTGGGAGCGCCGGGTGGTGCGAGGCCCGCCAGCGACAAGAGAACTGACCGTCGAGATTATCAAATATAAATACAGCCACGGGAATTTTTATTCGGAAATTGAAAAACTTTCTCGACCACCCGCGACGCGCGCTGCTTTTGGCTTCATATTCTCCCTCGGGAACGAGATAAAATTTACCATCAACATTTTTTCTCTTCTTCGGCTACTCTAAAAAAAATCAACGCAAGAAGTGCAAATTTTGGTATTTTCAAAATTTGTTCGTTTCTTTATTTGTTAATTAAGTGAACAGATGGATCAGAAATAATTTTGAACCGATTATTTAAACCTGAAACACGTTTTTTTCTATCGATTTATGGTCTTTTAAAGTTCTATCGAGATATGTTTCCTTTTTTTTCTTTTTGCGCAAAACTATTGATATTTTTTGAATTAAATTAAATTAGTATACTTTATTATTGATTTTTTATTCCAATTTTCAACACTGTTTCACATATCACGCATTAGAAGAGGAAAAAACAAGTAGGCAATCGCGCGTGTTACTTCCGTTATCAACATGCAACATTTGAACAGAAACTTTTAATGATTTTCTTTTTGGTTTAATCCCTTTAGCCAATTTGTACATGTTTCGGCAATCGTTAAAAAAATAGCTAGCTTTGTAGCTTTACCAGATTCACAAAATTAAAATGGGAAGTTCGAAAATTACCGTGTTTGAATGCGTTTTAAAAAAAACTATAAATTTTTTATACCTCGCATTTTTAGTGCTTGTGACTGCTTGTTTTCATTAAAAATATTAAATCTAGAGCTTTTTCTGCGTTTAATGGCCATCTATTTGTCGAAATCGATGTTTAAAACTATCGCGAAAGGAAACAAGAGAGTTGTAAATTTGTTTACGATAAAAAGAACGTAAACCCAGTTGCCAACAATTCTAGAATCTCAGGGATAATCCCGATAAAGTCGTGGTGAATTACATTGTAATCGAATAACGAAGAATGAATAAGGGAGAGTGCTTTTAAAGTTCGAAAAACTTTTTATTTAAATCTGTAAAAACTGCAATATTAATAAAAACATAGATTAAGTCATTATTACACCCAGACCGATGCTCCAGCTATAAAATGAGACAATGGAAACCAAACATGCATAAAAATCGTAAAAAGAGTTGAAAATTAGTTTATGAGAAAGAAACAACTTTCATAAACCCAGTTACCTACATCGCGAATTCTAGAATCGCGGTATAATCTCGATAAGCTCGTGGGCGTGGTGAGTAACGTTGTATTTGAACAACGAACGCCGAGAGAGGAGGCGAAGTAGATGGAAAACCGGGACGACGCAGGGGGAGGGCGAAAAAAAGTCGAGCGCAACGGGGAAGGGTTGGCATTATTTAACAAGTACCGGTGCTTCTTTGGTGACGAGCTGCGTTGTGCAATGTGGCCGACCATGACTCACGCACAGTGTCTGGCGACACTCTCATTTATCCTGCCCTCCCCCATCGCGCTTTTCCGCTCTCCTGATCTCCCTCCTTCTTCCTCCCTTTATCGCGCGTTCTCTGTCCCTGGTTTTCGCGCGAAAGTGCAGCTCTGTGATCTCCCGTTTGGTTTACGCGTCACCATTTTTCTCCCTCGTCGTTCCGCGATGCATCGGTTGCTTCATTGGTCGTATTACGTGACGCGCATATACGCGACACCGCCACCGACGCAGGGCCATGCCTGGAAATTCGAAGCGCAAAATTATCGTAATTATTGAATGCCACGCATGAAGAATCGAAACGCCGCGCGCGCTTGGAATTGAATCGATGTAACGCGCCGCGCTCGACTTCGATAAATAATTGTCAGGCCCTTTTCACGCCCCGACTCCGAGAATTTATTTCGCGCTTAAAAAGAATTCGTTTATGATTCGATTAGCGAATTGATTATTCTCTAATCCGACTTCAAAGTCGTACAGTTTATTTTTACTTTGATAACTCGATAACTCGGGGAAGAAATGAAATTGAGACGTGGTTTATTATTACCGCTTTATTAACGTCATTTGTGAAAAAAATGCATTTGAAGAAAATGGCCGTTGGGACGCCCACGTCGTGCATAACCAGCATGGCTGATAATAAAGGCCTGTAAAAGCATGACGTAAAATAAAATGGTACGTGTTTGAAGAAGTGCTTGGGATGAGGGAAGAGGGAAATCGAGGGAGATGGAGATGTGAGTGAAGAGGAGAAATGGATGCGAAAAAACAGACAGCGAGTCGTGGGCTGTATAGCAGCAACGACCACTTGTTGTAACTTAAGATTTGACGTGAAGGTCATCACCTTACCCAACCTCCTCTCTCGTGTACCGCATTGGCGTAGTTGCCGTTTCTGCATCTCTGCTCACGAATCCGAAGATTGTTTCCGAACATTAAAACGAATTTAAAAAAACGTTATTATTTACTTTTGTAATGTTTGCATTCTTTACACTTGAAAATTGTTTTCCGAATTGTTGCTGCGGATGAGGTTTCTTCGTGGTCATTCATTATTCGCGTTTTCGCGAAAAAGAAAGCATCGAAAGATTCGTTAATCCTTGTTTTTTCGCGCGTGGATTATTCTACAGCCCCTACGAACCCGGCAACCAGTTCCACACCGATGTATGAGAAGCATCTTTTCTCGTAAAAAAAGTCCGAGACTGTTTCAAATGTCGCATCGTGGAAAATGTATAAATTCATTTTCAAAAACGTTATCGAAACGAATCAACAATTGTAATTTCCGTAAAACATTTTTGTTGAATCGCTAACAAATCATGAAAAAGCTCGCGGTGAAATAAAACCCGGGGCGTAAAGTTGCCCCGTGTTTTCTCGGATGTAAAATATTTTCTCTGAAAGCATCGCGGCACTCGAACAAATGTGTCGTCGAGTATCGCTCGACGGAAGTACTGTCTGACCGCGTCCGGCGACTTCTACTTGCGCTGCCGTGCGAGCGAAACGCCGGGTTTTCACTTTTTTTTTACGCTCCCTTCGCTGGCGAAGAATTTCACCGCTTCTATATTTTCCTCGATATTTCCCGCGTGCGCGCCGCGGAGCGAATCATCCGACGAGCGGTCGTTAACGAAGTCGTTAAGCTTTGTACCACTCGGTCGCAATCAGCGCCGATGAAGTTGTGTTTATTTCATTATGCGCGCATTAAGAGTGATTGGAGAAAGTGAAGTAAAATCCCGTCATTTCGGGGAATCGTCGCGAGGAAAAAAGTTGCCGGGACAAAAAGGAAGGCGGTGAAAATGCAGTTCCTCTTCGAGACTTTTTCTCTCGTCTTATCTAATTTTTCTCACAGCGGGGCGTGCGAGTTGAACGACTGAAATGGGCACGGGGAGAGCATTGGTATTCCGTTAAAAGAAATGCGATTACCTTCTTTCCCCGTAGCGAACAGTAATCAACACGGAGATGCCGAGTTTTCGCGGCCAATCGGGATCGCCACGGTGCTTCAATTAGTAGCTGAAAGACGAACGACGAAGTGGCGAAATGGCCGGAAGTACGAAGAACGATGAAGCGAACAATGCCACGTGGCAAAGCGCCGAAAATTCGATTCGACACGGGGGTCAAGAAACTCGGATTGTGCCGCCGTTCCA
>JABFQM010001531.1:0-20447 GCA_022816865.1 Zelostemma sp. ZL-2020
TCGCGTTTTACAATGTTCCAATGCATTTTTCGATACTTTACGTACGGATTTTCGGTGTTTTGAATAATCACGATGCACCATTGTAAAATTGAATTAAATGGCAATCTGGTCCACCGCTACAATGATACATCGTAAAAAGTCATGATTTTTCCTTTCGAAAATAAAAATAAAAATCTCTCCGTGTAAAAGATTTAATACTTGGTTGAGTCAACTTGTCAAAATTTTTTCGAGTACCAGAAGACGAAAATGAATTTTCGAGAAGCTGATTTATGCGAGCAAGAAACTATGATTTGTAATTAAGTCCGTGGAAAAGACAAATAGGCATGTTTGAAGATACAAGAGAGCAAGGGTAACGACGCGATGACGCGTGTCTCGGTTGCTGAAGAGACGAGAGACTGACACCCGTGTACTGTCCTAGACATCGTTTTTCCGTTGGTGGCATGCGATTGCGTCTATACTTAATCTTGACCGCGTTCTTTGCCACTGTCTCTCGGAATACATTATTTTCGTCGCGTTGATTCACACCTTTCACCGCCTCGGATTTCCATCATTTCTCAAAGTATTTTGTCCGAGAAAATCCCGGTAGTAAATATATCCACGAGTTAAACAATACGACGAAATAAACAATTTTAATGCGCGGAAACGGCATGAAATATGTAGATTCCCGCAAGTTGTGCTCGGTTTAATGAACGCGCGAAGTTGGAAAAAGCCATATTTTCCCTCGCAGGAAATTTATTTAGCCAACTTTCTTGGGAAATAAAAACGGCCGAGCCCGTTAATCTCGACGATCGCGTCTTCCGCGTGAAACGCATCGGCCGTCGAGCGATTCTCGCATCCGCGGCTCACACCTATTTATATAGAATCAATGCATTTGCATCTCCACGAAGCTATGTACGCGGAAAGGTCACAATCCTCGGCGTGGAGGACGTTCGCGCCTGAGCCACCGCGTCCCGCGAGCGAGACGCGAATACCGATCGTCCTCTTCCCGTTGGCGCCTTTCTCTTATCTCTTCTTACTTAGCGCCTCTGCAGCTTTCCCCGTGTCCCGTCGTCCCGTGGCTTTTCGTCCTCGCCTCGCGAAATCGATGTTCTCCGCGAAAACTCCGCGACGCGAAAAGCGAAAGTCTTCGAAATAAGATCGATGCTTTCGAATTCCTTCCTGCACATCCTTACGTAATCCCCTGTTTTCAATGGGAGTGAGCGATCATTCGTTTTTATTCCTTCGGATTAAGATAGTGCTTCCACGGACAAATTATTTCCATGTTTTCTACTAAAATTACTCTCATTTTTGTCCTGCGAAAAAATTATTTAACACAAATTATCGACGAAAGACACTGCGACGGTGGTATGCATTTTTCCCAGTTCGATTCCTTACAATTTTTGATTTTAGTTGATTCTTTAGAGAATTGTTCAAGGGAATTCAAAGGAAGAAAATGGAAGAAAATTTCTAAATTTTACAAAACTGTTTCGACAGATTGTTATGTACATTTGGAGGTATCGGAATCAACACTTTGTTTAAAATTTTGTCGCAGTCGAAAAATCCGGGGATTTCTTGAGAAATTTTGACTCATGAATAAGTTACTTCGTATCTGTATATTTACCGTGTGTATTGTTTTTATACTGCGTTTTTAGACCTTGAGAAGCCCTAAAAAACTGCCTGATTCAGACTTGATCAGGTATTTACCATAAATTTCCAGTATAGATTTTGATGAAAGAACCATAAACCTTCGTAAAAAAAAAAACTGGTTACTTTCTCAAAAAAACGCGTGATTTTACAAATTTTTACACCGATCGTTAAAATGAAATGAATCTAAAAAACATTAGTTAGCATTTGATGTGCAATTTACGCCGCATTGTTTCTTTGTTTTATTTTTTAGTTGTAAAACGCGAAGCGGATATTAATCGATTAATCGAGAATGCAATCGCATGTTTCCAAGTATCCTTCGTCCTTAATGAAATGCGTGTGACTAATCTCTTTAATTGTTTATGGAAAAATGCTTTAATTTATGCGCTTTCGTCGGCGGCAATCTTCGATTAGACTCGCGATTACCCGGATTTTTCCCTAAGGACGTTCGACGGGTAGCGCGGTCAAATGTCAACGAGTCTCGGCGATTTGCGCAATTAAACGCCGCGATATAAATAATGGAAAGAAATAATTTACATTGCGAGGAGGAATACTATGACGTCAGTGATTACAATGACAGAAGACAATTGGTATGTTTAATAACGACGCGCTGGAAAAAGTGGCCTTCGAGCTGGACGAAACGTCGGAAGAATTAGCATTGAAAAAAGAAATTACGGGTCGTGTGGCTCGAATAAACTCGTTGTTTTCCTGCAGAAACCTTCCGGAGCAACCGTGTTATCTCCGGGAAAAAAATCTACCTTCCGTCATAAACAACCAATTTCGCGTCGCCGCGTTTTTTTGCGGTTTTTTATTTAATGGCGTGACGGAGATCGAAGAAATGCGTGACCAGACTCGGGCCCGCAACCTTGACTGGTCGTTCCAAGGGAACGCGTGCGTACCGGAGCAGCGTTTTGCAAAATAATGACGGTACTTTGTGCCAGTAAAGACGGCATTTCTGCGACGATTATAGCCCGCAGTTTCCACGCTCGTTTGGGCGACCATTATGTATCTTCCTCCGATGATTTGATTAATAATAACGACGAGAAAATGGAATTTACGTCGAGAATGAGAAACACAGTTAGATCATGTGCAGTCATGTCGAGCGTAATTGAGCAGGAAGTGATATGATTATAACGGCAAGAGATAAACACTGCCGGATAAACTTTTTGCCCAGGGAAAAAAGGCGAGCGCATCATCGACGCCCGGGAAATAGGGGACTGCTCTTACATTAACATGTTTCTTGTATACTTCGCAAAAAAGCCTTCGAGATGCATCATTTCTCTGGACTTTGCCATTTTTTATTTACAACGCTTTTTAAATTATACTTGCCCGTAAGTCGAAAAAATCGTGATACTGCGGAAACAAGTGTCTCGTTTTAAGATGTTTTGCCCTCATTTTCAAGACGTTCGAGGCGTGTTTCCGTTGACGCTACCTTCGCATTTCAAGTGAAACTCTTGAAAATGTACGATCAAGATACGTAATTTTCAACGTCGAGTGTTTACAAAAAGTGTTCAAAAGTTCAATGTCAAATGTTTCGTAAGTTCCTGCCGCCGGATTCACCGATGACTTTGAAGTTTGAAAAGTTTCAACATTGAAACGTCTTCTGTTAGATTATGTGTTTAATGGTATCTTTAAATAGAAGACACGATACGGATCTTTAAAATTTAACGTCTTTAAATCAGACTTCAAAGTAACTAATAATATTAAGACATAAATAAGATGCGAGCTTTTGCAGTGGATCGATCCACGATTTAATTAACTCGAGGATTTTTTAATTTCCTTTCCGTATAGAAAATAAATGAACATGCAAAAAACACTACACGCTAAATCTTGTAGATTGAAATTCCACTTTATAGTTCGAGTTGATTGCTTTTGAAATGGATTTCCACTCTTTCGGAGTGAAAAAGTAACATGTTTCTCGGAGCGGGATTCTACTCTAAAAGATCGACGATTCTTCGTTTCATAATTTAACTAAGAACTGAATTTGTCCCCTCATATCAGCCCCCTACTTCTGCTCAACTTAGCGTTCCATCCGATCGTTGCCACGCGATTTCGAGTAGAAAATAGAATTGTTTGGCCGCGAGTACCTACGCACGCGACTCGCCATCGGCAAAAGGCGTGAACTTTTCAAGGATCTTTTCCTCGCTTGATCTTACCGTGCCCAAGTGAGTCACGCGTCCACTCGGTTGCACAAGTTTGATACGGATTTTTTCAGCCGCGATAACCACGTGGGGTCTGTGGTTCTTACGGACGCGGATACAGGGATAATGTTACGGCAAAAATCGCGGAACGATTCGAATTTCCCGCTTGCTTTCGGAGGCATCGAAGTCTCTTTGTCCGCGTTTTTTGCCCACGAACTCTCGCACTCGATGGTCTGTAATTGTGAAGTACATGATAACAGAATATTCATATTTCTTACGCGCTTGGTGTTACTTTCTTACGGCCCCATTGCCTCGGGATTGCGAGTTCGCGAGTCGTGTATAATTGAAACTTTTTTTGCTCAATTCGTCCTTGCAACGGACATGCATTTGCACAACTATACTTAATGTAATTATCTGGCCAGGGGAATGCTGTCGTCTCATCGCTAATTAGCCGAAGCTAATGCATCGAAAAACACGTATCGGCCGTAAACTTTGTCATTATTTACGACAAACGCCGGGCTCCGGTCGTATCATTTGCCATTGCCTTTTTCCTTTACGGAAACAGAAGGCGCCTTGAGAAATGTTCTCGCCTCATTGCTCCTGGTCAACGAACCGCGCCGCTTTTTGTCGGGAAATCTGTCAGCTTTTTATATGCGATGTCGAAAAAGTAGCGGCTGATTAGCTCAATTTTTCCCGCTTCTTTCAAGAGTGAAGTTTCATGTTCTTCTGTAAATGATGTGACAGGCTTTTTTATTGGAGGAGAACATTGATAGCGCGTTAGTCACTCTGAAAATCGGTTTTTGGATTCGAACCTTAAGAAACTGAGGGATGGAAATGTTGCGTTTATCTTCTTTGATTTGCATTTTCTTCTTCTCATGCGTGGCACTTTCACTGATAAAAAAACAGTGCAATGAATTCATGTGCTTTTCTTTGAAGAATCTCTTTAGCTTACAATGGGCCATTCCAGACGTCGAAACGCCCCTGGCGAAATAATTACACGTCTCGCGTTTCGAGCTCCCGATCCACTTGGATTTGTCTTCGGAACATTCGTTGGGACACGCGGTTTGCACCATCCACGTTCTCGGAGATACGGCAAGATAAATATTTAACCCCAACTAGTGGCTCCGGATTATAAAGACTTTATTAGTCGTAAAATTCGACGATGCGTTTCGGCCGAACGTAGTTAAAGTCAAACTCAGTATGTTAACGCGGCCATGAACTTTTTTCGTTATAAAAGCGTTTAATTGAATAACTGCGCTTTAAAATTTTTGTTTCCTTCGTTTGAAGCGTCGTTTTTGCAATTTGTATTTACGAAGGGGCGCGACGTTTCGAATGTTATTGATGCTTTCGAATGACATTTTCTCTCCGCAGGCAAGGCAGAGCCGCGGTGACTATGCATGGCATTTGCATAATTTGCACGAGCAATTATTCTCGCGCCAAAGTACCCGCGGTGCGCTCACCTTACCCTTTTTGTCATTTTATCCGCGAGAAAAAAAAAGAACTCATCTTTCTCGGGGGCCGATAATCTTCGATTTCGTATCCCGTCACGAGTCGTTGCCTCGTACTTCGCGTATATACGAGTTAACGACCGTTTACGACTCGCGGACGGGGATGTTGCGTCGTTCTCGCTCGACTTTTTTCTCGGCTTTTTTGCGGCCTCTTTCCCCCCTCGCTACATCTGCGAGGTTGCGAAGCTCTAATAGCGCGCTTGCATATTGAGAAATGCGTTCTGCAAAAAAAAAGGAGAGAAAAATGAAACGCGAAGATTGATATTTATGGAACTGGGTTGTATAACATTTTCAATCGCTCGTGACGGCGAGTCCGTTTGCCGCGCAAAGTCGTCAAAGGTCTTCAATTTTCTCGGGCGCAGGGAAAGAAATATCCGCGAATTTATACGAAGCTCCGTGAAATTGAATGAAAAATTGCAAAAATTCCGCGAACTCGCCCGTGAATTCACCTGGATTTTTATATATTTCGTTCGATCCGTTTCGTCGATCGCAGAAGTGAAAGGCGTATAATGTTAATAACGACAACGTCGCGAAAGTCAATCGACTTTTTCCTCCCGTTGATTCCGGGGATGTGTTCAGAGGCCGCAATTTTGACGTTTCAAGAAACACCTGATGATTCCTCATCTCAGGGGAAAGAAGAACGAATCGCGCCAGATTTTTTCACGATTTCTCAATCGAGAAGTCAATTCGAAGCGAAATGGTATTGAATTCTTTGCTTCCACGCTTCGCGGAGGCGGGTATTATAGCACGGATCATGCTTTAATGTGACGTTAAGAAACTTTGGTCAATTAGACTTTATGATGAATGGTTCTGTAACGGTGAACATCATAACTTACAATAAGGTGTAACGTTACATCACGGAATGCCTGCATGTGACGTAAACCGAAAATAAAGAATGGCTTTTCATGGAAGTGAAAACTTTTACGGTTAAACTGGCGAAAGGACGCTGTCAAAAATTCAATTATCAGTCATCGACTCAAATATCGGTGATTTACAACTTCCACGGGTAGTCAATTTATGCCCTATGGTCTATTCCCCGTCATAACTCCTTTCTTTTACCGTGTTTTTTCACCAATTACTATGTACCGAGCGTAACAGAGCTCTTTATTCTCCACTCATTGGGGTTCTCACACGAAGAGAATTCGCGAGTGCTTATAAACCAAACGAGGAACGATAAAAGTCGGATAAGCTTGGACGCGAGTTTCGGGATGTATAAAGAATGAAAGCTGCTTGTAATGCGTTTTTAAACAAGCGCGAAGCCTGGGATGGGGCTTATCGTTATTTTGTGTCAGACCTCGGAATGTCGCTTTAATTTCACCCGCTCTTTTATCGTATTCGCCTCCGCGTCGCGTCCCATAATTAATTATTTACAACGCGTAATTGCTCATCGCGAAAATTGTAGTCTTGTTTTGGAAAATTCTTTCAGAGGAATAGAAACGATTAGCGACTGCATCAACTGAGATTTTGTGATAGTTAAATGTCGGCAAGTGGTATTTACTTAGGCTCGCTTTTCTCTGGGGCGCATCAGTGAATTAGAATGACGAATAAAATGCAATTAATTTCGGTAAAAGTATTGATTGAAGGCTTCCATAAACATAACTGACCTATGGCCTAAGGTTACTTAAGGTTAACGATTTATCAATTTCATGACATTGAGTGTCGTTTAATTAAGTTAGCGCTTTGAACTCCCGTGAATGAAGCTGATGGAAAAGTTGAGAAAATGGTCAACTTTGCAATCGTAAAGTGATGCTGAAAGTCTGATTTTAATAGCAGCCGCTAAGGACGTACTTTGAAAGAAATTACAGTTGCTTGTTTAAAAAAAATCACCGGCGTTTTATTGGTAATTAGTCTTTCGAGGTTAATACCCAACTTCACCTCATTTTTCTTAATTGAGAATCATTAGTAAAAGTTTGCTAAGAAAAAGTGCGCAAAACGGTAATAATTGGGTGGAATGAAGGCATAATAAAAAGGTCATAAACAAGTGGTAATGAGGAAGACAAACTTGATTAAAAAAGGAATTGAAGCTGGGTCCAATCCTATAACAATTGGACGAAATACACGATTTGTATTCAATTAAAATATAATTCCGTTCAACATTAATTAGAGTTCAATCAACATTAAATTTATATTCAATTGAAACCTTGATAAAACACTGTTAAACTTTCATACAATTTCAGGGAACTGAACCAATTCTAATCCTTTGCGAATTTTAATTAAATGGTGATTGAATATCGAATTTGTAATTGAATTGTTCTTTCTTTTTAAATAAAGCAAGCATAAATAAAAGATCCATGGACAGCACGATGATTTCAATTAGTAAAATCCGCCGTAATTATGGACATTTTTCACAAACTTTTGTTCAATATGCGGATTTGAAATAGGGAGTTACTGGGCCACCGAAACCAGATGTATACTTTTTCTATTTTGAATGTCCGTGACCAATATCTGACACTGAGCGATGATAAAACGAGCTTCGAACAGATAAGAGCTTCCCGTTTATATCGCGTCCCATGAAAAATGTATCTAAAACACTAATCTGGGCCACGCTAAATATTCTGCCAGGAAAAAAACGAAATTAGCTACAAATTTTTTATATCTAACATTACATCAGACTTTACATTACGATCTTATTTAACGACGTTTTATCGCGCTTGCACATTTTTTTAATGAACGCTCAAGTTTTCCATTGCACATTTCTTTTTTATGCTGAAGAATAAATAAAACATGGTTTATAAGAAGAGAAATGACCTAGGATTAATAAACGAGTGCTTTTGCGTTTCCTTTCGTAACATTACATCATCGAAAATATTAATTCGCGATTTTTCTCCGGAACAAAAAACACCTTGCATTATTAAATTTTGAATCTTGGACAGTTTGACATGACTTTGCTGTTGAAAAAGGTGTATTTTATCTCCGAAATTTGGTAAAAAGTTTGAACATATTTCTCTCCGCGCACAATTATCCGTGTTCGCATGCGACGCGCCTTAATATGTAATCCTGCTCTACTTCTAAAAAAAGCTCTCGTTAATTCCGAAACTTTGCAGTCTTTAAAGTTCGCTCCTGAAGGGATACTTTAATTAAAGCGAATCGCGGTTTAATTAGAAAAAACCGTTTCTTGAAAAAAATAACACCCTCGAGTACCACTCGCAAGAACCGAATGAAAAATGCATTGAAAACGCGTTGCGCTCGAGTACCAGAACTCGCAGCCTCTTTTCAGGTAAGAATTCGCGGTTCTTTTGTAGCTTCACAATGCGGCGGGAGGCAAAAAAATTCACGAGAAAACAAACAAAAATGCGGGGCGTATGGGGCTCTCCCTCTCGAATAAAAGGCGAAGACGAAAGAGGCCAAAGGGGGTTAAGCCGCCGCTTTTTTGTTCGCGGTCTTCGGGATTCGAGACGCGAGAAAGCTCCTCTTCTGCGTTCTTGCCATCTTCATTTTATGAGTCATTCCGCGCCAGTCATCGTACCGGTTTTAAGCAATTTTCGAAATTTAGACGTAACCCTGAAAAGTATCGCATGATTCTGGAAATAATTGCGAGTTTCAGTCATTTTCAAACAACTTCGAAGAAAAATATTTATATAATAAATTTAAAAAGCTCCGTACACTGTCACTTATGCATAAAAAATGGTTAGAGCGAGCATGAAATAGATTAAAAGTGTACGCAATTCGCTCTTATCAGCGCTTTTCAAAATGCCGCTTATCTTTGTAGATACACGCTTTGTCGCGACCACAATTTTCAGCTCTATTTACGGGGCCCTTCTTTTTATTCGAAACGAGGGCAGAGAAAAAGTGCGCGGCGTCCAAAAATCCAGAGGCCGAAATTGCCCCGTGGTGATAAATTCCAAATGTTGAAAATAAACGAAAATTTTAAAACGTAAAAAATTGTACAGGTGTAGCTAATCTGCATAGCATCAGCTCTGAGCAAAACAGAAGATGATTATCAGAGGAAAAATAATTATTTAAAGGGTGGAAAACAACTTTGAAGTGGATATTCAACATTTTCATTTTAAAGAGTTTTTATTTAAAAAATGAAGCCGAACGCATATTCACATTCACCCGGATCGCATTCAAGGGCTTGTAAACTATACTACCGTATTTTTTTCCGGCCTCAAACTCATTCGGAATCCACCCTTTTTACAACCCTCAGCGCAACTTTTAGAGTTTTGATAATGTCGGAATTTTTTTCTCGAAAATGAAGCAGAATGCACGCCCAGAATTACTTTGATCGTATTACGGGGCACGTAAACTATGCCACTGTATTTTTCTTGGACCCCAAACGGCCTCGGAATTCACCTTTTCTCGGGTGTAAAAAGGGGTGAAAAAGGGTGGGTTCCGAGGCGGTCTAAGGTCAGAAAAAAAATGCAGTGGTATAGTTAATAAGGCCTGTTATACGATCCGAGTAAATTCAGAAGTGCATTCGTCTCAATTTTTGAGAAAAAAATTCCGACATTGTCAAAACTCTGAAAGTTGCGCTAAGGGTTGTAGAAAGGGTGGGTTCCGAGGCGGTTTTTGGTCGGGAAAAAACACAGTAGTATAGTTTACAAGCCCTTGCATGCGATCCGGGTAAATGTAGATGTACATTCGACCGAATTTTTTAAATAAAACATGTTTAAAATAAAAATGTCGAATATCCACTTTAGGGGTGTTTCCCACCCTTTAAATAATTATTTTTCATCCGGTAGCCATCGCCTGTTTTGCTCCTATAGTTGATGCTATGCAGATCAGCTACACCTGTCAAATTATCTACGTTCAAAGTTTTCTTTAAATGCTCATGGTTTGGAATTTGAGGATCATCCCGTGGTGTCCGGCCGCTGCTCGTCCGAGTGCGCGTGACGAGGCATCTCCGCGCGCCAACCGTCTCCAGCAATTCCGTTGGATCCCTCTTGGCAACCGGAGCCGACGAAAGACTCGGCCCCGACGTTTGCCGGCAGTTCACGGCGAGACGCCGCCGAGTCGAGGACTGTGTCTCTCGCCGCTCCTTTTACCGAGCTTTAGCCTACGCACAATCCCCGCGAGGGATTCAATTATGTGAATCGACGATTCGCGCTCCCTCGTCCGCGAAAACAAAGAAAGAAAAAAAGATCGATGAAACCGGGCACCCTTGAATCGGAGCTCAAAAAGTGGACCATTTTCTCGGCCCGGGACAGTTTTTAGCTCGCCGGTTCTTTGAAATCCCCGATAATATCCCGATCGGGTTTTTACGATCCGGTCTTCGGTCCTTGAGGCTTGGAACTCGCTTTTGAAGGTGCTCCCGTTGCCTTGGAACAGGTCGATTCCTCGCCCGCGGCCCTGCCGACGAGGGAAACGATCGAGCCGCTAATAAGTCATCGGGTTCGCTGGAATCGCCGTCTGGAAAGGAGAAGAAAGTTCAAGCGCAGCGGCAACTGGTCCGCGATACGGGTTTCTTCGCTTCATTGTCACCGGGTTTTTTTTTTTTCGCGAAAGGGAGAGAAAGATACGGAGCGGTTTTTCGGCTCCGGAAGGCATGGAGGAAATCGCGGCCTTCGCGAAAAAGAAGATGGATCAGGGTTGAGCTCCCACTTCCGGCCCGCCAGACAGACTCTTCAGTAAGTCACCGGGTTCTTTTTTCCCTCCGTAAACGAGCGAAGCGGGGCTTTCTTTTTTATTCGTTTTTCAGCCCGGAACACACTTTCTTTGGGAATCGAGGGGGGAAAAAGTTTCTGGGGACTCCGCTCCTTTTCAATTTGACGATTGCGAAAAATGGAGCGGCAAGTTGTAAAAAGAGACACCGTATTTTTATTTCGCAAACGAATTCATTTGCGTTTTTATTGCTTCAAGTGTTTTTTTTTTTTTCTACGTTAGGATACTTGCTCAAACGGGGATTTCATAACGTAATCATACGTTTCGTCAATTCAAGAATACTTCCCTTTTTTCCATCTTGAATATTTAATCAGTGTACACACGGCGAGCAAATATTACGGTGCATTATGTTGATAACGCGCTTTGTTCGCTCGTTACGTTTGCTTTGTCGCTGCAATTGTTTTATAATTTTGGATCAAATCTATTTAAGAACAGCTCCGAAAGGAATAATCGAGTTTGACTTATTAGAAACATTGTAACATGACATTTACGAAGTAATCGAGCTCGTACATGCGCTTATAATCATCATAATATAGCAGTCGTTCGTTTTAAATGTCTTAAAAGTTTCGTAACGTAAGATCGCGTGAATAAACAAGCTTTGATAAATTCGTCCCCTTCGAAACGAAACGTTTTCACGGATAAATCACGGAACGTTCACGATTTCGGCTGCGTGGCATCGAAATTTCATTCCGCATTCCGGGCTTTCCAAAGGGCTCGGAAAAAAGCGACGATCGGTTCGTCGGAGAAAGAAATGCCCATACACGCGTCACCGCGTGAAATAATGATTCCGCAATTGAAACACTCCGACAGAAGGAATGAACTAAATTGTCGCTCGCCAGCCGCAATTTCCGTTCGCGAACCGTTCCACCGGCGAATAACAGTGACGAGAATCTTGGCATGTCGACGTTTAATTTACAACAGTACAAGAAATCTTCGGTTATTGACGTTATGGCCGGAAATGCTCAATTACGCGCGGATTTTTTCTGTCCCTGATGGGGCAACGAGGGAACATGAACGTCGCGAAAAAATAGATTGTTTAGGGAGTTGGCCTGGTCCCGATTATTCGGTAAACAAAGAACTCCCGCTGTTATCGCACTGGTTGATTGTCCGATACACGTCAAGTGATTACGAGAAGTTCAGCGCAATTGCAGTTGTGCTTTTTTTACTCTTCCAGTATTTGCTGTAGCAATTTTAATGTACGGTTGCGTTTCAATTTGTATTTTCGAGTTTTGTGAATTCGAATGCGATAGATTTGTAGTCATTTTTAATTAACACGTGTAAAAAAATGGACATTTATGAACATTTGATTGTTCTTTAATTTTATGCCAAGTAAAATCGATTCGAGATTCGCGTGAAATTTAATTTGAATCCTCATAAACTTTGAGACGTTTTTACAGAATTTTATTTCGATTATAAATTTGATTCGTTTTTTTAAAATCAAAGTCTAATTGCATTGATCAATTAACTAAGTAAATAAAAACTGTAATTACAACTATCATGAAATATTGATGTAATTTAATAAAACTTTTATCGCAGTTTGATTGAATTCGGATTAAAATGTTCGAATTCCATAAGAATTATGTTCGAATTGACAAAACCCTGCTCGAAACGCTGTCGGCATCAAAGGAGAATCTCGATAAAAGGAGCGCTTTTTTCCGGAAATTCGATACATTATCTCAGACTGTTTTCTCCGAGCCCAGCGCGGACTAAAAATAAAGCTTCCCCTGGCGTGTATTTTAAGCGGGGTAAAACGCGAGCGCCCGATACCGGGTACACGTTTGGCCGTGATATTCACCTGTAACGGAACCGCCGCGGGTCACTGGATTAATATAATTTCCAACAACGAGTGATAAATCCCATTCTCAGCCGCTTCCGAGCCTCCTAAAGCGTGTTTTCCACTTCTGCATTGAGAAATTATCCGAGACCGTGTAATTGACTCGCGTTCCCGCACGCGCCCGTCGAGTTTTTCTGCTCAAGGGAAAAATGGTCTTATACGGAAGGCGACGATCGCATCAACTCCGACCGCAATCTCGACGGCTTTCTTGCTGAATCCGCGGAATATTCGTTATGATTACGACATCGTGATTTACGACAAAATAGAACGTTTCATAGCCGATTATTTCAAGGTGATTCCTGCGCTTCGCAATTAATTTTTAAGCACCCGACTTTACCCACGCGTCACATAATTATTGGAGAAGTTTGGCAAGGGAGAGAGCACTTCGACGTGTTCCATTCACGCGATGACGAATCGTCGGTTATTAATTAAATTACGAGGAAGAGGATTTTCAATAACGGATCGCTGGCGTTTTTGCGCTCCTTTTAATAATTTCCGCGACATTATTTGCTGTAAATGAATGAAAAAATAATGATGTCCTGGAACGTTACTTTGCCGGATTTTAATTAAGGGAAAATTGAGTCGTGGGTTCTCTCGTTCGCGACTTTGCACGCGTGTAACGTTTTTTTCTTTTAATTAATCCGAGACACGCACCTTTCGGGGATCGCTGATTAACCGAGGATTTCTTTTCGAGAAGGAAATCCACCTACTTTGCACGGTTATTGTCGATAATACTCGTTTCGTAACGTTACAAATGGAAACGTTATTTTTACTTGCACAATCGCTGTAATTTGCCATAGGAAAATGGCCATTTTCCTGCTATTATCGAAAAAATTATATACGCTTTGCGCAGGATTGCGAAAAAACAGTTTATTCCTGTCTTTTCGTCTGTTAATCATTGGCAATTATTGAAGCACGCGATTTCCTTTGTGGAAGTAAATATTTGTCAGTTAGATGTTACCGTGGTCGATAAATAATTCAACTAGAAGAGGTTTTTATGATTCGTTTATCGCTGTGGACGCACTTTTACGATTCGTTTACTTGGAACAATATAAAAGACAAACTTTAATCGGAAGTTTTGCTGGATTTCCTGCTTTTTAGAACGGGGTTATTCATTGCAAATCGATTGTTAATATTCTTTCAATGTCTTTATTCGTTCTGCAATCCCAGAAATCGAAGTAATCAAGGAACAAAAATTGACTTTTGAATCTCGTTCAGGAGTTAATGAAAATTACGAAACGAGGGAAACTTCGAGTTGTACTTTTCGAGATAAAGTCGCGCGAACAAGGGAACAAAGCAATTTTCCAAACAGCAACAAAGCCTTTTCGCTTCTATAAGTTGGCGAAGTTGGGAACGCGTTTCATTTGACTAATGGAAGGGAAGAACATATCCCGTCCCCGGGATCTTTGGAAACTCGCAGCATCTATCTTCGCAATTCCAAGTGAGCCCGTGAGAAAAATAGCACGCGCCCCGTTGATTGATAGAAAACCGATACCTCGCGAGCGAATAAGGAATGATACGCATCGGGAATCGCGGGCACTTCATCACTTTTCATGAGCTCGATAATTTTTCAAATGCATCCCGGCGCGAATTGCCTTATCGCCCGTAAATTTTTTATGTCATTTCAACGGCAGAAAAATCATGGGCTATTCTTATACTCGGAGAAATATTTTGTTGATTCAACGAAGTGTTTAATTTGAAAGATTGTTTTCAAATTCAACAATGTTCGATAGAGTTCACAACATTTTTTTCTGGGTTGAACGTGAGTGGGAAATCGCAATAAAATTTACAAGAAGCTACGAAAAAATGCAAATAAAGTCTCAGAGACTGTAAAAGACTACGAAGGTGTGCGTTATATTACAGAATTCTTCAAAACGATACGAATCGCTACAAAGGTATGGGAGAAATTCGAATTTCCCTGTTAGAACGAATTGATGAAATACAAAGAATGAAAAAAAAATTACGAAAAACTGTGGAAGATGAAAAAACGAGTATTTGAAAACTGTGAATAATTTTTCATAATTTCTGTAGTTTTTAATATTCTTTGAAATTCATCGTAAGCAGTTTATAGTTATTTTTTGTAGCTACAAAAAATACAAAAAAACAATAATTCACGAAATACTAACAAAAATGTATTCATTAGTCCCTCAATAATTCGTCACTGTCCCATTTGAAGATTTCCGTTTACAAAAAAGCATGCCATCTAATTTTCTCATATTTAGTCATAGTTTTTTCCAATCCATCGTATTTTTTATAAAATCCTATAAATCAATCCCCAGTTTTCGCGTAAAGTCGCAGGAATGTCCAGAAACTTATGCCGCATTCCCAAAGTTTGCCGTTCTCGCCAGAGACAAACGATTTCCGTTTCCGCGATTCGAACGTGTCAAATTGACGTCGCCCGTAATCGAGAAACACAAGACCCGCTAAAGCGTGGCGTACGAAGGGAATTCGCTTCGGAATCTCGGACGTACCCAATCGAATACCGTTAATCGAATCCACAAGTTTTTGCCGGTTTTCATCCGGGCCGCTTGGCACTTATAACGTTATCTCGAAGCCCGAGCTTCCTGCTCTCGTCTCGAAATTCCTGCGTCGCGGGATAAGCATCGTGCATGCACCGGACGATGGGCAAATATCTATTTAGCCGGCCGGCCGTCGCGCGCTCGTAATAGTCGCGAATGTACGTGCCTCCGCGACGTGCGCCGGGCGAGCTTTGCTCGCCGCAGCATCGGCCAGGATGCGCTACGCGGAGGACTGGTTTATGCCACCCATACGAACGTACGTGCCCGCATACACGATCTCTGACCCACTGACAAGGCGGCTCGTCGATGGCGCGGACTCGGAAAATATTCAAATGGGACGAGTATCTCGCGGCCCGCCGGAAGTAACGGTCTTGGGAGCAACGCGGAATATATTCGTCACCGTTGCTGTGCTTTATTGCGAGGCTGCGTTACCCGCTGAGAACGGGGACAAAGTTTTAATTAGGAAGTTGGATTGCGACGCGTCCGGGGGTATTTTTGTTTGTGTTAGGGCCACAGCCGTTGCCGGTGGAACGAGTTTGTCGCGGTCGCTGATTAAGGCTTTTTGTCACGGGGCTGGAAAGCTTGAAATATCGAGGAATTCGGCATTTTTCCTGGTCTTTTTTTTCCCACGATCGTTGAGCTTTTTAGAAAAAAACGTGAACTATCGAAGATGCTGAAAAATAATAAGATAACTTTTTTTTCCTCGGGAATTGGGCCATTGAAACTAGGATAAGATAACGTATCGAATCATCGAGAAAACGTCACTTTTCAACGTTTCTTTTTTCGACGTGGAAATGCAATTAGAAAATCGAGCGGATAAGTGTTACTTCGATTCTGGGCCAGCGAGTAAAACGCAAAAACCGGTCTTTTTCGTTAAGCGAAATCGCGACGCGCCGTTGGCTTTTGCATGAAACGAACGAGGTGTATTAATTTGGGGGAGCGCGGAAAGAAGCACCGAAGGAAGACGTGGATGATAAACAAAAAGGCTTCGAAAATATTAGCCGGTGAAATCGCGCCGCATACCAATTAGCGCACGCTCGCAATTGGAGCAGGTAGCAGCGTCACGTGCAATGTGCTCTCTCAGCTTTCCACGCTTGAAGTGCCGAGAATCAAAAGTCCAGTATCTACTCTCGGCCGAGACCGTATTCATGCATCAGAACCCGGACATTTATTCCAGCCCGTACTTTCCCCGACACTTGAAACAGAAGAGCACTTCACCGAGCCATTATTACCCCACGCATTAGAACAACTGAGGTTTATTTCGATGAAAACGTGAGTGCTTGATTGCATTTGAAAATTACGCGAGACTTCGTTTTGTTGAAATTGAGAGAAAGAAGCTGAGAAATTGGGTTTAGGACGTGATAAAAATTAATGACTCGAGTCAATATTCCCCGAAAATTCTTCGAAGGTGATTTTGCTTTATCGGAAAAATTGTTATCGTCAGTAAAAATGGAATTAATATTTTTTCGTCTGGGGAATGAAATAAATATGAATGTTTATACTTCGCCGAGAAAAATCCGCTGGCGAAATTTACTAGTTTGTTGACAAATCAGTTCTATTGGGAAAGCTTGCCAAATATTTGCAACAGGATTCGACGTTTCGACACGCGAGTCGTAGAGTTTTATGAAGGGCGATAAAACCAAATTTCTTGTCTGGATTTTACGAAAGTTTGCATTGCTGAAATCGAATATTTATTCGGTTTTTCTTTTTCGTTGTAATCAACTTGACGAAAAAGGAAAATGAAAATTCTCCAACCGCGAAAATGAAATTTATATCATCAATGACAATTTCATTTGCGAACGAACTAGAAATAAATACGTTTCTCCGTATTAAAATAAAAAAAGTATCAATTCGCAAATATTACTCCTCCAATTATTTACGCAAAAATGCAGGGTGCTTTTCTAATGTTTACACTATATTTTTATCTCTGGTGTCTGGCCTAAAATGATGTTCTAAAATGATGCCTACGTGACATTGGAGGATTTTAATTGTTTTTAAACAGTAGAAGATGGACTCAAGTTTTATGTCGGCCTTCAATTTAAATCTTTGCGGTCAAGCATTAAAATATTTTTCTTACTGCAATATAATTGATCAATTTAAAAAAGGCGCACGCGTAACGTGCGCAATACTTAAAGTTTGATAAAAAATCAGATGATTATGTAAAGTATTTTGCCCAGTATTTTCAATATTCGGAAATATCAAATGGCCAATTCTTATTTTCCCAGTAGAATTTGTGCGATTTGTAAAGAAGATCTCCAAAGAGAAACGATAGAACGTGAAGAATTAATTAAACGCCGTAACATCACGCCGATGAATTTATAGAACGAATGAGTAAAATACTGCTGAATTATGCAATATCGTTGGATTGTAAACGAGGATTCTGACTAGTCTCAATTATAAAATCTGCTTTATTCGCTTTGTTGATTGAACAAAACGACACTCGATAAATTTAACGAAAAAGGCACGCACGATTTCAATTCGAAACTTGGTTTTAGATCGAAATTAGTTACGAAAGGTTACGAAATTTATAATCCAATTGTTTAAAAAAATTAGTTTCTCGTAGAAGCCTCGTAATTTCTCGCGGGGAATTAAAAATTATAATTTACTGGATCCCGAACAAGTTTTTCTACGCGTCGCTTTTATTTCACTGCGATATTTTCGCTGCACGAAATTGTCAACCGCACGCTCGACCTTCGTTATTCCGTCCCTCGTAACCATCGGGGAGTAAATCTGCTAGTCCTAATTACGCGACTACAACGTGACGTATTTTCAATACGAAACGTTCCGTTCTCGCTCGAGTTCGTCATTTTCGGTTTCAATTGAAAATTTCGACGATGGACATTTCCGCTTGAACAAATCAGCGTCGGGTCATGCATGCCCTGCGCGAAACAAGAGAAATCGACGCTATTTTCCAAATTACAGTTTTCCATGGGGAAATCAATTTGCCAGCGAAACTAATTCGATTCGACAGGTTAATTTCTGGAGGGGGAAAAATGCCAGACGCGAACAATTGCGCTTCTCTTTCGTTCAATGTTGCAGCGCGAAATCGCTTTGTTCTTGTAATCGACGAGTTTTCGAGGTAACGGTTGAAGGATTTTCGCTCCCATGGAATGTGAGACACATAAGAATATAATGGAAAAAAATGAGGCGCGAATCTCATGCCGTAGAAGCGAAATTTTTATGTTCAATTGTTTTTGAGTTAATATGGTATCGACGCGAAGATAACGCGGATCAACCTTGCGGCCGAGTCTTTCCAGGTCAGCGTTTTTACGCCGTTTTCCCGCGTTACAGTTTTAAGTAATACACAATACGTTTGCCGCCGACTAAAAGAGTAAATCAGCCTTCGTTCCAGCCTCGTAAATCACGATTTTATGACTATGTTTAACTCCTTATTAATCAAGCGCTGAATAAGTAAATGAATATTATTTAATGTTCCTTGCCATTTTTCCCCAAAATCCAAAATCAGATATCGCAATGTGGAATGCAATTATGGGCCAGAGTTTAATTTCAGATTTATGAACTCGGTAAACGCTTTTTAATGTTGGAAAATTATCGTGTGTACAAATGCTTCGGCGCAGAAGTAAAAGCATAATTTAATGTAATCGCGATTTTACAACACGTAACTTTACCGTTATTACCCCGTTGCTTAACTCGAAAATTGTAATTCGATGTTGGATTGCTTTTTTTATGAGCTACTTAAAAAAAAAGATTGACGCTTTCGAAATCGAGGAGTACAACAATTTTTTCTTTTTCTTCGCGAATCGAATAAAAATCCTGCGATTCAGCATGTACATCGCGGCTATCGATGATTCATTCAGTTATTCAACGTAATTCCATGGGAGGAAAAAAATAATTGTATAATTAGAATGAAACATTTATCTCCGTCTTTCCAAGTACTTTGATCTTATCGCTGCGAGAATTAATTTTCAATACCGCCGTCATTAGCGCGATATCAATTATAATCCCCGCGCAAAAGAAATCAAAGTGCGCTCTCTTTGGCCATTCTAAAGTAACGGAGGCGACAGTTGAACGCAAAAAAAGACCTAGATATTGGATTTCAAATGAATCACTGTTTGAAAAAAGCCGCTAGGTATGAAGCGCATTCAAACGTGGCACACTTACGCGTTTTCACGGGCTCGGTTTGATAAATAGAAATAACAATAGAAACCGGATCACGCGCGCTTTTTTAAGAATAAACGAGTACATAAATTTTATTTAATTTAAAAAATATCGATAGTTTTACACGGAAAGAAAACAAATAAAACATGTCTTGACAGAACTCGAAGAGACCATGAATAGATAAAAACAAACGTGTTTGTAGGTTTCAATAATCGGCAATCGTTTTTTGCAATATTCAATTGCTCATTTTCACACTTCGAATAATTTAAAAACAGTCATTTTTCAGAGTAATAACAACTCAAAGAGTTGATCTGCCCACTTGAAAAAAATAAAAATGAAAGAATGAATTTTGAAAACTTCGAAATTCGCGCTTCTTGGTTTCCCTTTTTTAAAAAATCGCCGTTTCACGGGATCCGAAAGCGCGATGGGGTTTTCCCGAAGGCCCGATTGAGCGCGCCGAAATTTCGAATGGAGCAAATGGTAATAAAAGCATTCCCGAGGGGAAGCCGAGTGAAATGTAAGCAGCGGGAGTCCTTTTTCAAGGCGCTGCTCTCCCGGCGAGGGGATCGGTAATCTCGAAAAAATGCCCTAAGAGGAGAAGGCCACGGCTGCCTTCCTCGTTGTCACGAGTCGATAGCATGCCGGAATGAAGGCAGAGAGGTGAAAAACGGCGAAAAACGGTATGCGATCAGCATAACCGGTTTTATGCAGCCGCGGCTGCGCGTCTCTCCTTCGCTCTGACCCGGGCAACGGGCTTTAACGACAGGGTCGCTCGCTTTCCCGATCATAATCGAAAGGAACTTCTTCATGCGTAAGGAAAAATCGAGAACCCTCGCATTTCACGCCTTCTCATTTTTCATGGATCTAATATTTCCCTACGTTTATCAAACGAAATCCCAACTACGACAAATTTTAAAAAACTACAAAAAATGCGAAGCAATTCGATTTCTTATCGCAACTAATTCAATTTTCGTAAACATCAAACTTGTCAATCATTACTAAAAGTATTACCAAGTAGTAAATCGTATCAAGTTTCCAAATAAAACGACTCGAGTATAAATATAAAACATTGAATATTGTGTTTGATCCCCAGGAAATACAC
>JABFQM010001532.1:0-16947 GCA_022816865.1 Zelostemma sp. ZL-2020
GCTTTAATCGAGAGTTCGAATTTTATTCTGGCTCGTAACAGATTTCATAGGGAAAACAGTGAAGGTATCCCATCTTACTCTACTCTCCCCTATACACTTTTTACGCACGTTATTATAATTTATCATTAATTCAGGTAATAATTAAAAATCATTTTTTCTGGTCAATCTTTCATTTCTTCGCCGAAGCGCGTGTTATCGTTGCTCTTGAAATCTATGGCGTATTCACGTCAGATAAAATAAAAAATGTATACATGTTCATTGTCGGCCATGTAGTCATCCCGCGGAGTAATCACACGTTTCATTTTCCCCTCATCGAAACTCTATGCAATTAACCGTTTTTATTCATTCAAGGTTAAAAATCAAGACGTCGTGATTTAATCGTATTCACAAATATGAATAAGGGGGGGGGGGGGTAAGTTTTGAGGATTGCGGGAGGTTGATTCACAAGAGAGTAATCTCGCAGATGACGAGCGTCCCTCGCACTTAACCGTTAATTACGCGGCCAACTGGGTAAACAAGGAGAAGATATCTCGAGATGTTTGAGTTCAATATCGTAGCCGCGTCGAGGACGTGAGGCCCTTGGGGCCCACTCGTCCAATCGCGAAGCGGGAAAACATTGTGCCGACGGGCGGCCTACCGGAAGTTAGGTAACGAGCGAACGAGTTGATTATCGGCGAGTTTAT
This sequence comes from Zelostemma sp. ZL-2020, assembly GCA_022816865.1. NCBI lineage: Eukaryota > Metazoa > Arthropoda > Insecta > Hymenoptera > Platygastridae > Zelostemma > Zelostemma sp. ZL-2020. Next base: position 684 of record JABFQM010001532.1, read on the forward strand.
GTGCGATGACGACTGCTCTCACGATTGGAGCAAAGCTCAAAGTGAAAGTCCCAGTTCTGCAGTTTCTTCTCGCGGGCTCCTTACCCTTTCCTCTCTCTTTCTCTTTCTCTCTCTCTTTCTGGCTTTCCTTATCCGCCGCGTTCGTCTTTCTTCCACGTCGTTTCTCACATCTGCGCGAGGCGTACTTTACAAATAACCGATGCGCATCGCCGCGTAGTCGGTAATAATACACTGACAGACGTTTTCAACCCTAAAGTGCTCGATTCATGAGGGAGCGATTAATTGTAGCGATCCAGTTTAATCGTAGCGGCTCAGGAGAGAAAAGGAGACGGATAATCGAGGAAGTTGCGCGCTCTGCAATTGATTCTGACGCGGAGAGCCGCGAGCGATTGCCGAGCCGATTTTTCTGCTGAGAGGCAACTCGATCGCCTCCAAGGAACCGCGCCTTTTGACGTCGGCGAAATTTGTTGAAGGGTCGCGGACAATATAATGAAGATAATTATTGAGTTGCCAACACGGGGTCGTTAACCTTGCCAAAATCGCGAAACACTCGGTTGCTGCGACTGTAACTGAGGAGCTTATTATGTTTTTGATGTTAATTTATATACTTGACGTGTTCGAATTTGATTTCGTATTCAGTTTGTACGCACCCGATCATGATTACTACGTAAACTTTGATTCTGTTGATAAGTCTTTGACTACGGATTAGATTATCAGAGAAATTGATTTGTAATTTCTCGGGCTAGAAGCAATTGCAAATTATTGTTAAAGGAACAATCGTGCCTTGTCCAAAGGCAATAATAATTTGTGAAATGATTGCGAGTGGACATATGTTATTAGTGAATTACAAAGTCGGAGTAAAACTCGTAAACGTACACGACATCAAAGCCGAAAGTCTCCATTTAAATCACAATAAAAACACGAAATTTAGTATCGATAGTTGGGCAATATGATAGTTTACGACTGCCTAACAAATGTACCTTTTTTTCAATTGAAGATACAACGTTGCGGGCATGCCTCCTTAAGCGATACTATTATTTATCCTTTTTTTCAGCCACCCTGGACATTACGAGGTTTCCACCGATTATGCAAATATATTTCTGTGCTCTCTTGTTAGATCCAATCTCGTTCCTTCGTCACACGGCACTGCTTTTGCTTAAAGGATATACGCCGGGGAGTGTTTACGAGCGTCGTGTGCGCCACGACACACAGGATCATTGGGCGCACACGTCGTTTCTGAGATTCCCCATCGTTCGATGCGCGAGGACCTTAGTCGCTGCGCATGGCACAAACTCATAATAAGTAAATTGAGAATAGTTGCAAAACACCAGGAATATCACGTGAATACAACCAGTACTTCCATGTAATGAATAGTTGGATGAAGCCACTGCCTCGGCAAATGCTGAGAATTAACTGTCCGGGACTTGACATTTCGCTCGGAAGAAGATGCACTCGAGATTCCTCTGCTCTTTCCAGACCTTCCATTATCTAGTTCATCGAAATTACTTAACCAGGAAATTGAAATGATGCATCCCATTTCTCCAGAAGTTGACGTGCGAAAAATCACGTTATTCGTGATCAAATTGAATAATTGCATACTTGTCGTAACCTACATCGAAGCTTCCGTGTCTGATTTTTGAAGCCGGCACAGGCAATCCAGAGAACCTCTGAATTTCTCATTCATTTCGTTTCGTTTCCTGAAAATCAAACGATGGCATTTTCACAACTTAAAGAGTGAAACATCGGGCTACTTAGCATATTAATGAATTTAATCGTCGAAGAAGTTGTATTAATCGGATTGAACTTTCGTTCCGTTGAAAATAAGTATGTTTCCGCGATTATTTATCACCGATTCGATAAATTTATGACAGACGTTCAATCAGAATACTAGTTCCTCTAATATTAATCGATTTTACTCACGATTTCAATTTGCAATCAATTTCAAAAACACTTGCGCGTAGCTGATTAATCGTCGCGCAAAGAGTGGACGTTATTTTTCCAATTCTAGAACGATACGAAGAAAGGGACGGACAGAGAAAGTAGGCGATTGTGATGGGTTATTCCGCACTCGTGATCACGTTTCGTAAATTGCAGGGTTGTTACTGAAATTAAATAATTGTTCCTGCTGGAGATTACGTGTACTGCCTACACACCGCGATTAGCGTAATCAATGTTTTATCACGTCACGCATACGATTCCGCGGCACTACGGGAGTCCGGTAACGTCGAACGACTGATGCAGTGAAAGCGGTCACGCGAGTAGTCGTGCGATCACGAACTCTTTTACGCCTCAGAAGATGAGAAATTTCGGAAACAAATTTTCCGCTAACTGCGAATCGTTTTTTCATCCATGACATACGTCAAAACTCGGAGAAGACAATTCAATCAGTGACAAAAAGAATCGCAAAGTTTGTATGGAAAAATGTAATAAGAATACCGGCAGAATACAAGGCACTCGCTTATTTTAGCGTTCTCGTAGGCACAAAACGAGACGACGAGGTAGTACACGGCGCTAATTAAAATGTTTATGCAAATCTTTTTAATTGGAGTCTCCGTAGCCATAAATTTCTGCCTAAGTGCAATTAATGCCTTATAAAAATATGTTCTGCAATTGCCCCGTGACACCGGCTTTGAAGCCAAGAGCTACAAACAAAATTAAAGGTTCCGAAAGCGTAAAGTAATGTACGAGAATCGGGAGCTTTGATTCCGCATAGCGTGCCCTGAAAATATTTCCACATCCCGGCGAACAAACGACGATGATTTTGTTCACGCTTGTACGTAGCACAGTTGTTGTCACGTTAGTTTATGTTTCCGATTATTGCAGAAGTCATACAAGCCGAGAAAGAGAATAAGAGAACCCGGGGAAAATGTAGTGTTAATTGTCGCGATAAAATGCGCACGAGCCTACGACTTTGGCGACAAAAACGAGAGTCTTATCTTTCGTAGCGACAATCGCTGCGATTTTCTTAATGACCCCAAGAGTGATATTACGATTTCCTAGAGAAGTGTAAAATCGCTCGCAGTATTTACAAGGACAAGTTGTCATGGCGATATGGGGTAATAACGTTACAGAGATAGTTAGATATTTTATGCTGGCGAAAAATAATGTCTTTACTAACGGCGCGATTTTATTGCTGTAAAATTTGATTTCACGGGTTTACGAGATCGTTGAAAAGTAATTAGACGTTTTCAATCATTCTACAAAATACTTGAAATTGTTTGATTAGCAATTGCCTGCGAGTACAATGGATTTCACGTGAATGTAATATATGTCATGAGAATACGTTACTATTAAACATGTCATTTATGTTGCCTATACGGAACGTTGTACTATATTGAATGTACATTTATGGTAACTACCATGGATTATATGCGGCATCGTATAAGGCGGATACCAATATCTGACCATTTAAGAAAACTAATGCACTACTTTGCAAACATTGTATTTCTCTGGAATCATTAAAAGAATTTAATGAGTCAAAGGTGCTTATTGAGTACTTGGGAATAAGATAAAAATATGCGATTAATTGTCCACGTTGAATAAGCTTATCGGGAGAATTCGAGACTTGAGTTGAATTTTTCAAGCCATTTCATGGCTCTAAATGGTAGTGTTTTAAACTGTTTCAATGCCCGTTTTTTATAGTGCAATGTTATTGAAATAAATCGATATCTTGACGTAAACAATGGTGACTGATAAGAGTGAAAGTATTAGCAACGATCCCAAATCTCGAGATGTCTTGTATAGCTAGTTTGTATTCGGAATTTATCCGATAAAAAGCGATCGTAATCCTTTCCATATGGAAATTACGTAATTGACCTCGTATCTCATCAAATCGATTACATGTAATCGCGATTTTTACAACATACATACGTATATATTATGCATTCCAAAGGATGGCAAAAAACTGAGATAAAGGTGTGTACACACGCGATTCAAGCCCGTAGGAGCTTCGAAGCTCTCGCTTGATTTAAGACGGTTGTCGCGTCGGCCAGTTATTGCAATCGTTAATCGGCGTTTCGAACTTTTACGCAATTAAGTTGGACGCGATGCACCAATCAGAAGCGCTCGGTGCATTAACTCACGTGATGCGCGTCGCATGATCGTAATAATTATCAGTGATGACGGAATGTTCAGTTACGCTGATAATTATCGCTCGAAAATCAGCGGAAAATTGTCCTCTGAATGTCTATACTCGGTGAAATAAATTTGAACAATTTACTTGAATATTTTCGCCTATTTTCAAAATGCTAATGCCAATTGATTTGCAATCAGCTAACCGTAAATCGTCGAGCAAGAGCTGTTCATTTCAGATTAGTGTCGGTAATTGTAATCTTCGGTTAATTACTGATACCGGTCGACGCGTTTGCCAACGACTTATGTCAGCGGTTGCATCTAGAATGTCCAATGTTTAGCGCGTACGTACTGGCTCATGTGCATGTCAAGTTTTTCTCCAAGCCCGCCCAGCTGATAACGATATCCCGATAGAGCCTGGAGCCGACCTATAATCTGCGGTTTTATAGCCGTTTCGGAAATCTTCCTCCCGCCTCAAACGTCTTGTTCCGTTGAAAACATCCTGCTCCGATTTATAGTTTCATTCATCGGGATGTAGTTAAGTGTTATGGGCGCAATCTGCGCATGAGCAATTCAAGGGACGACTCATTCGAATCAAACGATAGCTCGGTCCATCCCGCAGCTTCATGCAATTACACAATCATTAATACGTTAACAGACGGGAATTGGCTTTGATTCTGGAGGCGTTTCCAGCTTACGAAGAATACATTTTCTCTGATAGTTTACCGCAAATACGCGGTTCTTTCAGTCATCAGTTTTTGTTATCCCAGAAAGTAAATTATTCATCGAGTAACTGCAATTCCCAGCGAAACGTTCCAGTTACATATTTCTTAACATAAATCTTATCTTCGGCTCGTCATTTCCCATCGGTCTTATCACGCGATGCACATCTCCTCGCTCTCCAACGAATTTCGTCTAGTGCGGCAAAGGTCTTTAACCTCAAAGCGCGCGAATAGCATCGGCGGAGAGAAAAGCCGCACGAGATTAGACCTAGAACGTGTGGGTATAGCCTGTTTAGTCTGTCAGAATGCCTTCTGATTGGTATAAGTCTGTAGGCCTCTGACGAGCAGCTTCATGGTGGTGTAAGAATGCGCAGCTTCGCAAGCGACGACCCAAACTAACTGTGGTCTCCAGCCTAGCCTAAGCTGGCGCGATTCTCAGCGCATCAGAGAGAAAGAGCACCGGCTAAACCCATACGGCTAAGTAGATATCGGCGAATGAGCGATGCGTGGGAAGCCCGCGGTTCTGGTGGGCGAATATATCTCCCTGCGAACCGCGGGATAATAAATCTGAACCGCAAGGGACGCCGGTCAGGTTGGCCTGGCGTCGATCTAAATACATTCATAGAGGGTGTTTACACGTTTGAGACTGGCCGCACGATAACTCTCCAGTGGAAATTTACCTCGCTTCTACGACGCTACTCTCCTTAATTAGCGCGATTTCCATTTCTGCAGACGTTCCTCTGCCGCCTTCCATCCTCCCGTCGCATATTTATGTCCACGTTGCACGAGCACGTTATCGAATTTTTTCAATCTTACCCCGCGGTTACTATATCTCCGAGTTTTCTACGCTCGTATGTACGTTGAGTCCACGTAGCACCATTTTTCTGCATTTTCTTTTCAGTATAAGATTTACTAGTTGACTGAAACTATTTATGTATGGATGAAGTTGAAAAATTTATTCCGATTTGCGTATTTACAGTGGGCGATGAAAATCTACCGGCTCTTGACGTCAAGTCCCAGTTCATTCATGACTACTTTTACCTTCAACCGTGATGGGAGAAATGAAATAATTTGTATTCATTGTCGAATGAATTGATCTCGGCTTGCTTCATAATTAACCCAGCTACCCAAACTAATGGTTGTACCATTAGCTTCTGAATATGAATGTGACCAAGTCCGCGTATGCGCGTGAGTTCTGACACATTTAATTCATGTGCCCAGCGAGAAATAAATTCCCAAGATCACAATCAGTCGCAATTGTAACGTGACGAAAAACATTGATAAATTGCTCATTATTTACAATAAATATCATCATTACGGTATAACAAATCACACCGCACTAGTTGTTGTGCTCGCAATTTTCGTCACCCTTGAAAGTTTATTTATCAGTGCGGTCTAAAAATGCGTTCGCCGTTACCGCGATTGTAAAGCATTTCCTTATTGTGCCAGTCGCTAATAGATGAAATTGTCAAGTTCTAAACGGTAAATTACGTTTTAAGGAGGTACCGACCGAGTCGTGTTGATCGACATTAACATTATCTTCCACAAATCGAAGTCAAGTTGCACCTTTCAGTTTTTGTAAAACGTTTGAAAATTCTGAACAAAGAATTGAAATGCATTAAAAATGTTATACAGTTCCGAGTGCATGAACGCCAGTAAAGTGAATTCGGTCGGTAATTAAGTTTCTTTCTCGAAATAAACAGACAAAATCAATATCTTTTTAACATTATTGCTGATGTAAGAAAAAACGCACAAATTTCAATGAATTTCCCTGTTGATTCATCGACGTAACTTGCAATTCGCGGATTTTTGAGATTAATGTCCGCACAACTTTTCGAGCAGTCTCGTAACCATAAACGTTGTTAATGTAAATAGGAAGCATGAAGTATGATGTGTGCCTAACGAAGTGTATTAACACTGGGACGAGTATGAAGCTGGGCTAAATGCGCCTGTGCTGAATCGATTATAGCGAAGATCGATTGAACGTAAGGCGATATCGTGAACGTGTTCACCATCAGGCATAATGTGCCTTTGGATTCATCTTGTTTTCTATGCACGTAGGTTTGTATACGAACAGTGGCTGACTTCGCGGTCCATTAGCCGTGTATTCTGACTACGTGAATGGAACACCGATCTCCTTGATTGAAGTACATGAGATTAATACAGGGCCTACTGCACGCTATTTATTTCATTTTTCGAGTCTGAACTGATTTCACAACGGAAATAAGACGTTCATCATTCATCGGCATACACAATTTTTTAATTGGAAATCCTAGTATTTTTTATTCCGCTTTTCTTCTTGGTATGTGATGTAACGGAAAGTTTAGCAGGTAAGTTAGAAGAGAAATTGATTAAACGATATGCTATGCTCGGTTCCTAATTGGAGCGATGGATTATAACGTCGGCCAATTAAAGGCAAATGTTTGATTGTGCGTAACAAATGGTGAATGTAACATAGCAACGTACGGCGCGTTTCCATAGACACGTTCTCATCTACTTCTTCGCAAGTTGAAGTTATTCGCGGCCAGTGATGGATAGATGAATCCAACGACGATCGATCAAAAAGACTTTTCATGTCCACGCAATTAGTCTTCGATAATAACCTTCATTATAACTTCCTTCGCAGAAAGTGATGTTGAAAATTCAGCCTGCCTAACGTGTTACAGTTCTCGAATGGAATACTAAATTATTAATGGAACTGAGAGTTTGTTTACTTTTTTCGTTTATTGCAATCACCAAGGACAATTTTTCTAACATCCCAATCAGCAATCAACAATCAACAGCAGCTTATAACTTTTACCGCGGTGGCCTGTTACACAATTCACATGCTGAAAATCTTCAGGCAATACTTCATGTCAAGCATCTTTTTTCACTGAAAAATGCGTTCGAATATACAAGGCGCTGCAATCGGTGTCTCGATCGAAAAAAACGAGCGAGTTTCTTGCGATCGTGTCGCGCAGCGATATTGGACAGATTTTTCCAGACACTTATCTTGGTCTGGCGAACAAGCTAATGCACCGAGAGAGACTCGTGTTAATTAGGATAAAATCTTGGCTTTTTCATGAATGAAGCGATCCTGACGCTCGGTCAAGTGGTGAATCGTCCATCGCGCGAGTGCCCTTGAATGAATCACCGAGCCATCAGGAGCGGAGGTACCAGTTGAGGACCTCTGCTCGCCCACGCTGCACCGCATTCATTCACTTCTACGCCGGTCCCCACCTCGTGCTCGCTGCTCTATCTCACTTTGGCGTGTAACCATTTCCAACTCGCTGGCTTAGACTCGCGCATCCCATGCTAGGTTCGCGGTTAGTGACGTCATATCAACCGTAGATTTGCATGAAACTCAGCCACCTTTCGAATGATGAGAGGAGTTTATTACCCTTTCGCTGATGCGTTCCGGTTAAAGATGAAACGGGTTTCACGGCAGAACAAAATTCGCAAAAAAAAGAGGAAAAGTTTCTGTACAAGCGCGGGAATATGACACTCCATGTCATTTACGGAAAGAGCTTCATTTCTGTTTTATCGTAAATTATGAGGATTTTTGCATTGCACGTTTCTCCCTGTAAAGGCGATGAAAAGAAGACATAACATCACTCATAACCCGGACATGGTAGCTTTCTAAATAATTACTACTCATGACTTCCGCGACTTTTGCACTTTCGACTTTTGTCGTATTTCAATCACGACATTTGCGTCTCTCATTTCGACTTCTATGCTGTAATTTTGAAGCAGGTTGTTGAACTTAATCATTTTTCGCTTTTTTAATCGTCAAAAATTGCGTAACGTGAGTGTGCAGCGATAATGTGTTGCGAATTCAAAAAGCCTTTACGTTGCCGAATTCACTTGACAGCTCGTTAATCCTGCATAACTGAGCCAAGGCCTGTAATTTCGTTGTCAACTATTGTACGGGAGGGTTGCTTTGAGGTGCCGTTTTTTTACTTTTACGCGACCATCAATCAATTTTGTTACCGTTTAATGTATATGCGTGATCATCGCGTGCCTTTAAGGAAGTATACCTACGAGCAATCTCCATAATAACATTTTTCAGGACTCGAAAGAACCCCAACGCTCTCTATTCAATTCGATTGACAATGGAAAAATTCTCTACATACGAGAAAAAAGATTATTTTTCAGTTACCGGCCGGAAATACGAATTCAAAAAAGTGATTCGTTTCCAAGAAAACGTGGATCACGCTATTGTCGTAGATCGTGACTTTTTGAGGAGCACCTGTCTATCTTATCGAAGCTGCACGAATCGGTCGCACGACTTGTCCAGGCATGAAGATCATCTCTATGATCTATGCCCGCTTCGGTGAAATGCATGTCCCCAGGGGCATAACTGTACCGACGGGTACCATGGAGATTAGATGCACCGTTGTGCAGTTGCATCTACAGAACAATGTAACTTAATAGTACGCTCTCTTCTTTACGCTAGGCGCATTTCCACTTGTCCATCACTGTGGGCACTAGACGTACGCGCTTATAACGCAACGCGACGTACTGTATTGTACGTGCGTAAATCCCGTTTTCACAATCAGTAATCCTCTCCTTCTTCTTCCCTTTCTCACGCGGAATTATTTGCATGGAGGATATATCTAGGGAAATGGACGAAGGGGACTAACGGACACCAAGATGGAGACTTCTTGCCGAACAGACGTATGGTTTCATTTTCTTGTCGCAGTGAGAGTTTCTACTCTGAATTATGTCCCAGCTAGTTCCTGGTTGTTTTAGTCAAATGGCAAATGCATGCTCTCATGTCAAAATGAACATACCCATGCATACAATTTGGGCCTCGAGCAACATCTTCATTCCATTGCAATGAGGTTCGTTCTAGACCATTCCAGGAGTCGGAATTAGTTACAATTTAGGATTACTCGGAGCGGTTTCCGCTGCGATTACATGCTCAATTAACATTTCATCTGAAAAACTTGCAGAATGTCTGTGATAGAGTACAATTAGAAAGCATAGTTGAGATCAAATTGATAATGTCATTATTTATTGTCCTCTCGAATGACTGAATACTTCTTCATTATGCGCAATGATACAATATCAGACTTTGATCTGTAATTGATGCATTTATATTGCAGATAAATATCCTTAAGATACAGACAGCTTTTTATTGATACCTTTTGATTAATGAACAATCATACAGTGTATTAGAAGTTTTAAAAATATTATGTACATGTTTAATATATTGCAGTTGACGGGTAATTATTACAGTTTGACTACCATTGTAATAACTTTGAATACAAGAGATTTGTAGATTGAAATCACTTCATGGAGTAAAATGAATCGTAAATTAATCAAAGGCATGTAGTCAATTCAACTACTTGATGTTGTAATTGTGAAGATGACTACTTCACTACTCGCGTCATTACGTAGTATTTTCACGGTATCTTCTATCTGAAAATGCAATGTTCTAAAACTAAGGGACACAGACTGTTTGTTTCAGTACAACATTGCTTCGAATAAAACTCGAAATTTAATCTTGGACAATTAAAGACTGTTAAAAATAACGTATGCAGGTACATATTGATGGAAAAAAATGATGCTTTATATTCGCATGTTCCGAAGAATAACATCGGAATAAAGGTTCACTGTCTACTTATTTTTGCCTTGTGTAATGTTTACATTTTCGACATTACCCACTCGCGCTTTGCTCACTCGCGGCAAAGACTGAGAAAACAATATTGCCGAGCAAACCGGAGCATGTACGACAATGTCCCATCCGTGACTTTGCCAGTACATACATACACATAAATTTTAGGGTAATCATGGGGGATATTTGCTAAGAATAGAAACTCGTAAATAAATATTTCAAAAGTCTGGAAAAAAATGAGTTTAATTTAACGGCTTTGGAATCATGTATGTCTGCCCGGCCGAAAAAACTAAGAGGGCATCGAAGTGGCCCTGACTTGTTTTTCTCTACTTCTACTAATCGGGCCGAATGTATGACTGCGCCAAGTCAGTCTTACATTCTAGAATACCGTCATTGTTATAATATTATTAGAAATTATTTAAATTATAATTCGAAAAAAAATTTTTAGTTTGTTTGTTATTAGTCATTTGTATAGTTTACAAAAAATTTTAGAGAAATATTATGGTTCTACCTTAGATTCGAACCCCTGACCCTACCTATTTGCCATGATCCGAGTATCGCACGCTATCTAATTGAAACATGCATACTAGACTCGGTCATCGTTGATAAAAAAAAATTCTCAAATGATTTATCAATTTACATTCATTTATTCATTTCACGTTTATATTAAACTATTCATCTCTATATATATATTCATTTATCACTATTTTCCTGAATAGCGTTTTTAAAAATTGTTTTTAAAAACTGCGGATTGAAAAACGTGGCCTGACTCGAGCTTGCACACAGGCATGCTTCAAGTAGGGCAAATCTGGCCAAGACCACTGCCATCTCAGGACTAGCCACGCAATTTTTCTAGCTGGGTGGTTTTGGTGATGTTTATATTGTTTTAATGAGAATGCGAAAGCTAATTCTCATCTACAATGTTCAAAAATGGTTTGTTTACTTTTTTAAGACGCAAATGCTAAGACGATGACGAGGATGCCAAAGATCTTTTTCTTCGCGACGACGTCCGTGGTAATTTGTGATGAAATGTGGTGAAACTTTCAATTTCATTGTACCGTTTATCGTTTTATGGAACAGAAAATAATTTTGGATGCTAAAATATTAGAAATCCTGACATGTCGTACATTTTGTTGTATGGTATAGTCGTTTCGCTAATTACCGCATAAAGTTGCAGAGTTCACTTCAAGCATGGCATTATTTATTAGTTACTTTTCAACATAAATTCTTTTCCGGGTACTTTTAAACAAATTATTAGGTACCTTTTTTATCGTAGATTTTGGTTTTTCCAATCTTTCTCTTTTACTCCCAAAGTTTAATACTTCGAACCTTATTTTTCATATTTCTGAATATTTGAAGGAATTATTGTTTTTTTATCAATCGGTTTTAAGACAGTTGAATTTTAAAATTATTTAAATTTCAATGTTTGATGTTCCGGTCGAGAGTTCCCTTATAAATTTCCATTCAAGATCGGACTACTTTGCAGACTAATGGAGTTACATTAAATTGTGCAAAACAGTAATTACTAAATAGCCCGGGATGAAATAAATAATTTAATCAATTACGATTCGATCGATCGAGCCGCAAGTTCTTAAGGATTATAATTTCCTATAATCTTGATGTAGCCAAGACTCAACATGCGCATCAGACGAATTTGTCTTTTCCTACGAAAAACAAAGAAGACGCGTTCAACCCAGCATCTTATCGATACATCTTTAATTTGCGCGGTTAAAATGCTAATGGTTCACGCACATGAGCCAAAGCAACAACGTAGATCACTAACGAACGAGAATATTTCTCGTTATGCAAATCCATTATGCGATGTTAGCGGTGCGTTTATCAACCCTTTTAGATAATGGCGTCTAGCTTATTCGTAATCAACTCTCGCGTGAATCCGATGTCGGAGCGTGGCGTCTTCGAAGCTGCGTAACCAGTGTCTATCTCGACCAATCTTCTTGGACATGTGCGGGACGCGCGTCGGTACTAGTTGCACTAAATTATTCCAGTTCCACATCGCACAGAGTGTTGCGTATTATGAAACGTGGAGGCTAGTACATGCATCGTAAAAAGTCGTTGAGTAATGACTAAGTTTGCGGCTTTGTGGCCTAGTACCGAGCATTATCATCAATCAACCATGAAGAAATTAACAAAGCGAACTTCCTACGGAACCAGTTGTACATGATCTTAGTAATATTGATTGCACTTTTTCCGCTACGAAGAACTCCGCGTAAAACTTTTCCTTTGCGTTGCACCTGCGCGTGTTTTCGTCCAATCGATTTGAAGAATCCATCAAATTAATATCCTTGTAATATTTGAACCGGTATGAACAGTGACATCGACGATTATCCATTACTGGCAGAACATAAAATTGCGAGCCTTCGCCGGAGACTTAACGTGCCGATAAGATCAAGAGGAAAGATAGTGGTTAAAATTCCGGGCATGCAACCCTTATGGGTTACGCATACTCGAGACAGGCCCTGTTTGGAATTTGTGGACGTCTTAGCCAGAAAAGAATAGACGGCGTATCTAACTTTTTACCCCGTTCTTATCCCCTCTCGGACTGATGCGACCAGAGAAGATTCTAATGACATTGCTTCGGTCGTCAAGGACAACCATTTTCAGACTCGTTAATTTGAGGAGGCCACGTTATGCTCTAAAATTCTCACGAAATGATGTAACACGCGTAATAAAGACTGCTGAAAAACACTTCGTCGTCCACGGTTTGCATAGCGAGTTTAAACATGGCAACGGAATGTTTGTGGAACCATACCTAAATAAAGATACAACTCATTAAAAAAACGTGCAATGTATGCTTGCAAAAATTAAAAAATTCGTGAAAAAATAAATCTCAGTTTAGAGACATAAATGATTAAATTAAAAAGTTGCTTCGAAAAGTTTTAGATTGTCTTAGATGGCAAAAAATAATTCTAGGCAATATTAATTTAGATTGTCGTAAATCAATACATATGTACGAGCTCGAAACGTCTAATTCTATTCCGGCAACGAGAAAACCTGTTCGCCGCGTAGGTTTCGCAGCTTTATTCAAGCGCCTTTCAACGATTCTAATGTCAGCAGAAATTATGTTATATTCCGCGAAATCGGCAGCCGCGTTCGATCAACACTTGGAAAACTTGGAATTCTCCTTATTCTAATCTGACGAAGGGTATAAATGAACGTAGAAGATAAGGAAAACGAGTACGGAACTCTCGTTAATCAATGCCGTAAATACATATTTTACTCGAACGATTTTCCATGGGAAAAGCGAGAGTGATACGCGACGAATCATTCACGTTTCGCGCATTTATCGAAACATAAACGAGGCTCTAAATGCTTTAGAAGGTATCCAATTCGTACTATCGGCTTTGCAAAACATTTCTCAAAGGGTTAAAAGAAGCTTTCTTGAATCAACAAAACTGCAGCGCTCGGCGCATTATTGCCGTGATAAAAACGCCTACGAATCATACATTTTAATGTTGGACTAAACCCCGAATGGGTTTTATTGTGAAACGAAATTGAGGGAGAAGTGCGCGACGCCTCCGAAAAGTTTATCGTTGTTGTTTCGGAGAAACCACTTGACAGAGACACCTAAAGCATGCAGAGTTTCATGATTTGTTTTTTATTGTCATTGGGCCGCGCTGCAGCTCTATTGCTTCTTTTTTATAATCGCCAATAATTCGCTAAAAGCTTTAGTGCGACGCTAAATACTAGACTTGGTCGACTGTTGCTTAAAAGTGCCTGGCTTTTATGGCTTTTATTGGACGTTTTACAATCCGCCAGGATGAATAGCTTGTTTTCAAATGATCGTCGACTATTTGTATATAAAAAACGATCACGTTTTTTGATCCCAATTTCATTTTTTCTTTCCATCCTTCAGGATTTTTGAGACGCAATAAATATTCTTTTGTCGCGGCTGCTGCATTTTTCTTCGAAACATAAAACTCCCCACAATCAATCGTAACTTATCGAGGATCGGACTCATCTTGAATTTATTTGCACGGGAAATGAACAAAACACCACATTCCATAAATTTTACGTATACTTTCATTTATTTTATATGCACAAAATTTCGTAAATAAATATTACTATACGAGATAAAATTTAAAATATCTGTCCTGCGCGAACTCAAATTCAATCGAATCCTCGTAAAGACCATGTGTTTCGTTCCTTCCCAATTTCAAATTCACGGACTGAAATTGTCAACCTGATTGTGCATTCAAAGGACCCGTGGTGACTAATCGTGGAGAATAATCTGGTAGCCAAAGTGAGAGAAATTTCGTAGAAACTATGAGCGACTTTCAATGAATAATGTTTCCAGGTTTTTCGAATGGGTTAGACGTAGGTGTTCCTCACGTGGTCGAAGTAAAAAACGAATGACAAGGAACACTGATACTCGTAGAGGTACACACTCGTGATACATGGAGCCGTGCACGGTAGTGTCTTGGGTAAAGTGTTGTCAAAGAAATCTATTTATACCCCGGACCACACGAACGACTAAGCGGGTTCCTCAATAAGGCCGGCAGGTAGGCAGCGCAGTGATTCAGAAAGGATTTTTCTAACTGGACCAGACGGTGCTCTATTCTACGTCTGCCATTGCTACGCCTTCCTGTTACCAGTCTCGGTAATGCCGAATCGTGAATCTTGTTGTCACCTTGATCTCACGGTGATCGTCTCTTTCGCGGCGAGCTCAGATCCTTTAAAGGAGAGCCCGGGCAGCAACTTTCAGCTCGTAACGACGACGTAGTTCGCTTTATTCAGCGCCATGTTAAATCTCGCTGACTTTCGCGGAGAGACGAGAGCGGATGTTGAATTTCCCAACGACATCATCGATCGTCCTCGTTATAACATGCGGAACGGCGCGCGCTGTACATTTTATGCCCGCGGAACAGGATCGCGGCGTCTCGTCATCGCTAAGATCTTGGAAAATCACGATCTACCTTCCGCGAGATAAGGGTGTCCGTGATATCCAATGGTATAAATCATTGCCACTCGTCTGTCTAAGTATATCGGGACTCCCATTGATGGAATTTAACCGCGATTTATATCACCGCGAATCCTCAAACTTGGCTCAATCAAAATTGCAGCTTTTCCCCAAATAGCTTCTTATTCCGGGAACCTCTTGGTCTTTCCCAGATTCGAACTCGTTGCGCCCGAGCCGCATCCGATGAACCCGAAGAATGACTGCGGGCCCACGAGAAAAATAGTAGCACGCGGGATCGAATCGCTCGCGGGATCGTTTGCGGATCGCTTACACCGACAGATGGAATTATCTGATCTTGAATCTAGCCGAGATGGCTCCACGCGTATAATTGCCATCGCCCAGCGTACAAGCAAGCTAGTGAGGCTAAGCGCAAGGTCCTTCCTTCCTACCTCTTCTCGGATAGTTGGCTGCGCGGCTAGAAAGGATGAAAGAAAGAGGAAGAGAAAGAGAACTATGAACTATGAACTAGGAATGTGCGTGCGACTACACTACCTGTACCTATTATTTTTTCTAGTAAACGCGCTTCTTACTGGCAGGCGTGTGCGCGCCGCCATATAACTGCTCAGCCATCTAGTCGCACGTCCGTATGAATCTTAGCAATCTTGATAACGATCGCCACCGAGACCTCGTATGTGTTTTCACGAGGATCCTGGCACCTGTCCACCCAGGTAGATAATAACGCCGCTTCGAATCCGGCCTACACGCTCTCTCAGGCAGCCTGATTACCCGACTGCTACCTACCTTCTCAGCTCTACCTACCTACCTACCTACCTACCTACCTACCTACCTACCTACCTACCTACCTACCTACCTACCTACCTACCTACCTACCTACCTACCTACCTACCTACCTACCTACCTACCTACCTACCTACCTACCTACCTACCTACCTA
>JABFQM010001533.1:0-20420 GCA_022816865.1 Zelostemma sp. ZL-2020
CAGGTTTTTCATCGTTGCAAACCGTTGAAAACCGAACGAAAATAATTTTTAATGGTCATCCCGTTCATAAAATTAAAAAAAAAAAAAAAGAAAAAAAGAAGAAAAAAAAAAAACTTGGAAAAAAGGGCATTCGAACGGTGCTGCCGCAGCGTCATCGCGGCAGCCGGCAGCGATCGCGCGTCGCCGGCACGAAGCGTCCTCGGCCGCGCTCGTTCGCGCTCGGCCGCCATCGTGCTGCGTCTGGCGGCGAAACGTCAGTTACTCTTCGGCGCTCGCACGAAGAGCCTGTATGTTCGTGGTAGGAACCCCGTCGTCCTTTTGCGCGGCGTGGTTGGTGTGCAACGTTGCTGTGCAAGTGTTTCGCCCGCTTCGTGCCCCGGAGAAGCGCCGGATCTCGAATCGCGCACGCACAAACGCGAATATCGCGCGTGCCGCGAGCTATTCGAAAGCAGCCGAAGCGTCCCCGAACGCCGGCATCTTACGTTCCGGCCTCCATCGTAGAATGGATACTAGTGCCGCGTCAAACGTTCGAAAAGAGTGTGCAGTGTTGCCGGATAAAAACCGTTAAACCTTCTCGGATGCATAATATGGTCTCGACGTCGAAACACTGAGCTCGCTCTTTGGAAGCCGGGAATATGTTGTCTATTTCATCGCCCACGCAAGGATACTTACCTCAATAGAAAGTATTACATCCCGATCATTACGCAACGTTATTTCATATTATTATATGTGCATGCCATTCACGACGCTCATTCATATCGCCTTTACTCTCATTCATCACTCGCCGCGATTTTCGAACATTTTTCTTGCATGTGTCACGTGTTCTTCATATGTCAAACATGAGTCACCGAAACGTAAATATTTTCGATCCATTTTCGTGATGAGTAAATCGTTGTTTAACGGGCCTTTTCTCGTTGCGTCTGGTCAGTTACTTTTGTCAAGGGAGAGGGAAAAAAAGGAACTACTGCGCAACGTGAAGTGATATCCTTCGACATCGAACGCGTCACAATTAGTCGCTTTTATCGCGCCGAAAAGAGGTCAAATATTCCTTTTTATCTCGGCAATCGTAAAGTTGATATCGAGCCAATATTTACATGCGCGCACACGGCTCCAGACATTTTTTATGAATGGTTCGGGCTTGTTTACGCTCTTTTTTTTAAGCATGTACCGATGACCCCTTTACTTTTTACATTTCGTAGAAACTTTTTCGGTTGGGAAATTTGGGTTAAAGTGAGTTTAAAAGACAAATTTGGAAATAGAGTACTGTAATTTCACGGAGTTCTTTTTCATTTACATACCAGCTTGAGAAAATATGAAAGTTTTGTCATTTTACATCGTTATTCGGTTACCGATAACTCTAATCTTTTAGAAACTGCGCACAGTTACATGAAAATCTAAAAAATCCAGTAACATAAATAAATTATCGAAAAATTCAAATTATCGGCACTGTAAACAAAAATTTTTTTCCCATTCATGTTGTCGCGTGTAAAAGTTACATTTCCTGGAATTTCCCCGTGACGCGCAAGGCCGAAACGCAGTTCCGACAATTTATAGTCTTTCCCAAGAAACCCGAGTCTTCGCAACAAAAACTCACGATTCCCCAAATGTTCCCGTGTTTTCATTTGGAAAGATCTCGAGCGCAAAGAGCGAAGGCAAATTATAAGTCTGAAAACGACGATTTCAGGGAGGAGGAGCCGAAAGAAAGCAGGGAAATATGTTGACGATCGAGCGGGGCTGAATCGGTCGCGAGGGCAGCGGAAAAGTGCGCTAGCTGGGAGCCCAACACTCGCTGGAAACTTCTGCAGTGTCGGCGAGGAATCGCGATCCTTTGCGGGCCGTTCGAATGGTGCGCACGTGCGCATGTCGCTGGTTTTACCTGTGTCTTAGTGCAACGTGCGCCGGCATCGTGACGCGCAGTTAGTGAAGCGCGTCGACGGATCCTTTTCCCTCCTTCCTCTCTCTCTCGCTCTTTATATCTCTACAACTCTTTATCTGTCTCTCTTTCTCTTCGTCTCTCTCTCTGTCCATCTCCCGCGCTGGATTTTCGATCGCCCTTTCCAGCGCGCTATCGTTCAACGACGCAGTGTCTTTTTTATTTCCTCGTTTCTGTGAATCGCACGACGACAGCGGGCCTCGCGCAGAAACCATGGATATCCTGCCGAGCGGCAACATATTTGGAGAATTGCAGGAAATACACGACACCGGATTCTTTTCGGCGCAGCCGTCACTCGAGGATCACTGGCAACAGGTAAGACGACGCCGGGGTGCTTGTTTTCCCAACTACTTAGCATTTCGGGGGGATTAGCGAGGCTTTTACCGCCCCTTGTTCATTTTTATCGGTTGATAATTTAGAATCGAATTGTTTTACACGGCAAAATCAGAGGTTTTTAATTCCGAATGACCTTGGTTAATTTATCCGTGTAATTAGGCCCTTTATTTGTGTTACGGCGTTCGAATAAGCGGATTGAGAAAGAACGAAAAGATTTTCGGGCTTTTTGTAATTTTTTATTATTAATAAACAATGTTATTATGATTCTATTCATTTTTAACGGGGAATTAAATTTTGATTGACGTTGCATTTTATTATATTCGAATGATTAAATTTGTTTGAATTTAATTGACTAATAATTAACTAATTTACTGAGAAACTCATTAATTGCACAGTGATATTTTGTGAACAGTATTTTTTGCGTTTTTAGTCGATTTTTGATGGCGTTATTGGATTTGTGTATTTAGTAGGTACGTGAAAATATGCTCTAGTGCTTATAGAAATTACTAGACGATGGCGGTGACTTTTTGATTTTTGTATGTTGGTATTGGATGATTTGGGTTTTATGGTTTTGTTACTTTACGGGATTTATGGGAGCGATTGTATGTTTTACGATTTCAATGAGCAAAATTACGTGCGAGGACGAGGCCTTTTTTACGAGGGTTGTTTTTGTCGCAACTGCAAAACAAATGGAGTTATTTCTACAAGTGGTTGTGCATTTATTTACCGCAATTTGTGCATGTGGCGCGTATTTTTTTAATTGATCTGGAGACGATTGAAAAATTGTCTTCGTTTTTCTTTGAATGAAAGTTGGTTGGAGTTTTTAATTTTGTTTGATGAAATTAGATATTGAATTTTTATTATCTTTCCATTGAGACTGAGACAGAAGCAATTAATCGGTAATTGTCATTAATTTACAGAAATAAATTTATCACAATTTTGTGGTGAAAATGCCTGTTCGAAAATGTTTTATTTATCTAAATAGATCGGTCATTAATTAAGATTTTAGTCATCCCCGAAAATTAGAAGCTAATTAAAAGCTCATTAAAAATATCTGTTGTAATTAAATGTCCAAACCCCAATTGTTTTTTTATTTCCGTGTAGGTTTCGAAAAGTCGAACTTTCTAGTGCTCGCAGTTTAGAAAAGTCAATTAATTTCCATGTAAATTGAAAGTTACAAAAAACGAAAATGAGTTATCAATAAAATCGCGGAGAGGAAAAACGGGCGTTGTTTTAATTGAACAAATGTTTGCCTCGGGAAGAAAACACGTTTCGTATTATTCACCGCGACTGGAGATAATTAATTCATCCGGTCGCATTAAATCGCAATATTTCCTTTGGAAATCGCGATATATTTCGAGCGTGATATACGCGCGGTGCGGTGTTATTGTCTGAATTATGAAAAAAGCACGGAATCGCCGGCGAGAGCGTGCTCGATACCGCATGAACAACGGATTCTGCATATTTCACGTTCGCCGCGCGATATTGACGAAAGTCTCGGCGATTCCTACGCTCCTGGCCGTGGAATTCTTCTCTTATTTGCACCGTTGGCATTTCTTGATTTTCTCTTTCACTCGCGCGGCATTCGCAGAAGCATTCGTGTAAATATTACACGATACGAGCCGCGGCCTTGAGTCCTTGCGTCGAGCGGCGTTCGCTATTTTCGAGAGAGAACAACCGTTGAAACTTTGATACGCTCGAAACTTTTATCCTCCGGATGGAAAAAAATTCCATCGAAAATTGGCTTCTTATCGACTCTTACGGCGTTCGAATAAGCGGATTGAGAAAGAACGAAAAGATTTTCGGGCTTTTTGTAATTTTTTATTATTAATAAACAATGTTATTACGATTTTATTGATTTTTAACCGGGAATTAAATTTTGATTGACGTTGCATTTTATTATATTCGAATGATTAAATTTGTTTGAATTTAATTAACTAATAATTAACTAAATTACTGAGAAACTCATTAATTGCACAGTGCTATTTTGTGAACAGTATTTTTTGCGTTTTTAGTCGATTTTTGATGGCGTTATTGGATTTGCTTTTAATTACTCGATCATGAATTAATTAATCAAGCCGCTTAAGAATTTAATGAGTAAAACTGGTTAAAATTCAATTATCGGTATTTATTTATTTTATTCATATTCAAAGTGGTGAAATTGGAATTCTTTGGGTACCAATGAAAACTGAATTTCGATAGAATCGTAGCGAGTTATTTATCTTTAAATTTGTAGAATATTTATTTAAATCTCATGACAATCGGAATGGAATTTCTCTAGTAAACTCCCGTTTTTTTTACAGTTACTTATTTCAAATTCCAGTTCATTTTTTCCTGCATTCTTATTCGAAAGAAATGACTTTTTCACATTTCTAGCCACTTGAAATAAACGCGAGTGTACTTGATTTTTCAACAGTTTGTTACTCCTAAATAATTTGTTTATTCGTTCGTTCATTAAAATTAATGTTTTTCGTTTCATACACATTTATTCCACGATTTTCAACGTACTCAATCATTGAAAAAAATATGGGTTAATTGGAAAAACTTGGTTTTTTTTAACGAACATGCTCCACATTGAAAATCGTTGCAAAAACAATGTTTCATGTAAATCTACCTGAATTTCAAACCCGCGTTTTAATTTATTTACTCGACCTGCATCGCTGAAGTCGGATTTAATCTCTGTACTACAATTAAAAGCCTCCGTTACGTAAAATTTGGGTTACGCTTTTGTTTACGTCCTCGCGCGAACGGTAAATGCGTACGTCGAGCAATTAGCGCGACGATTGGCGCCTCGAAAGTCATATCTCGCGGACAAAAGTGACTCGCGTTATTCGTCCGGCGAGTGAGTCACGACATCCTGCGGCCTCATGCACGCGATCGCACTTATTCGCGTCCCCAACCTCAAATTGTTCGTTCATTACGCCTCGATCGCACGAAACGCGCCGATAAATACGCGCTCCCATGAAATTCACTCCGCTTCTAGAAAAAGTGAAACCAAGAAGTGCGAATTTTGAAAAAAAATTGCATCGGAAAGGATTAGAAATTTGCAAGTCGCGAATTGAAAATTATAAAAAATCTTTGCCGATTTATAGTCTCTTACGTACTCGAGTTTTAAGGTATAAACTATGGTCATTGTTTAAATAAAATGCGGTTTTATACTCGAGAATTGATTTGTAGTTCCATTGAAATTTTTTCGGCTTTTTTGCAAAACGGTGTATTCGTTTGAAATGGAAGTTCTAGAGCCTTTTCTGCGTCCTCCGTTACTTCAGAATGACTAGAATGTACCGTTCACGTAATCGCGTATTTTCAAATGTTTATCGCGAGCCTGAAGGTTGCGATACGTTCGTTAAACAAGGCACGAAATCTCGGGAAATAATTAATCGTCGGGTTGAGGTTGACGCGGCTTCGCCATGACTTATTTTTCATTCCGAGTCGCGTGTTTACGCAACGAATATGGCGAGCGTTGTTGGCTCGTTTGATTTTCACGTCTCTCCCGTGGCCCCGAAAGAATGCCGGAGAAGTTGCTTGGGTAAGCGGCTCACGTGCATCGAATGGACGACGACGAGGCTCTCCTTGCGCCTCGAAATATCGCCTCTGCAACGATAACATTCGTGCCCCTTAAACGGCCTCGAAAAAAAGCGGACTGTTTTTCAATATTTCATCTCTCCTTTCTTATAAATTCCCTGCGGAACTTTCGCATTTTTTTAACTTGAAAAACTCGCGAATTTACACGGAGAAAAACTGTTGAAAATTGGGTGCATTTTATAAGGTTTTCGGTAGATTTGTCTTTTTATAATCAAGCCGAAAACTACCGGCTTCTTCCCAATTATCGTTCGTATTCGACCCGTTCAATAAGCAAAAAGTGGCCCCGAAGAAAAAATGAACCTAATTCCGAAGCCGTATCAGGGGAAAAAATTATGGCCACTTCATAGCGGGATAATGCTGTCATTTGGGAAGCGTCGCCAGCTAGACGCCACTGGGCGCTCGTCCGTGAAACTTCTGTATTTATATCGCGACGCTGATGACTTTTCCGCGAATATTCGACATCGCTGGAAAACTGACATTTCTTCATTTTTCGAGGTCCAAAGTCCGTCTTTTTTGCTATTTTTCTAGAGCGGTTGTGAAGATTTTCGATGTATTCGGCGTCGTCAGCGGAGATAATGAAGTTTTATACGTTTTTTTTACGAAAAAACTTACTTATTAAAGTTTTTATCAGACGTTTGGGTCTGCGTCTTAAAATTTCCGCGAGAGTAAGAATTAAAAATTCGCATTTCTCGGTTAAACTGTTTTTAGAAGCTCCGAAAGTTGGAACATCTGTTTCGCCTTGTAGAGTTCAAACCGATTCTTTCCGGGGTCGAAGATGACATTCGTTCTTCATTTTCGGTGTCTAGACTATTTCGAGAATGATGCAAATCGCGTCTAGTGTTACGGAAATAAATGCTGACACGATTTAGTTTGTATTCAGCCTCTGGTTGTGTTCCGCCCGAACATGTTTAGACTTTACGCTCGAACGTTTCTTTCGTACCTTCGCAAATTGCGCTTTTTCAGCGTCCTTAACTCCGGCGTGCTGCGATAAATTTGGCCTTTTTTTGGAAAGTCTAGACTACTTTATCGACTCCGAAGTCGAGAAAAAAGAATGCAAAATTGTTGAAGACTAAAGACGCAGCGGAATAGGTGTCCCGAGTTATGCTGATAGCACATGGCAAACATCTGGAGATAACCGTCGTGTCCTTGTATCATTTGCGCCGATCATTTAAGATCGTCAATATGAGTTGAGATGACGAGAGGGCGGGGATGTTGGAATCAATTCCACGACGAGCGATGACTCATAAAGGCGCTTTTGATCGGCGGGAACGAAGGTTCCGATCGAACAATCGGAGGTGAAATGGAACAATGAATGCGTTAGATTTATTTAACTCGCTTACTTCATAAACACCCCGTATAAAAGCCCATTGAATCGGCGAGGCCTTCGTTGCCGTTACTCGGCGTAACGGGGTCAGAAAGGACGATAAGGTCTACGTTAAACCGCAGCGCTTCGCTTTCAATGAAGAAGCGAACTCGCCGACGCGCATCCTTGAGGGAAAAGGGAGAGGAAGAGAAACAGCGGCGATTAATTGGAAATAAAAATGGCCCATTCTTGTCTCGCCTCGAGGGGATGGGAGGATGTTGAAATTATCGCGCTTTTGATCGTTACGTAAAAGTGACGCCGGAGGGAAAGAAAGGGAAAATACGCTATGCATATTCGAGATGGAAAAATGGAAAAGCGAGGAAAGTCGGGGAGTGACCAAAATCGTAGTGCAGTTTATGGGCTTTTTTTATCCGATGAACGTTTTGAAATTTTGAAGAACTGAAATATTGAAGTTTTGCGATTTTTTGGGAATTTTTGTGAAGTTGAAACTCGAATTTCGGGATAACGAAAATTCGGAACGATCGGATTATGAGACTCTTTTGTCGGGGCGACGAATTTTGATACGCGAAACTTTTTTTTATATTTTTCCATGCACCACAAAGTTTGTCAAATAAACTTCGATGCAGCTGTTTTGACGCGGATTAATTACGAAACTCTTTTTTCCCGGGAACAATGACTATCTGTTTTTTTTCGTAATGAGGCTTTGACGAAAATGAAACGTTGCATTTCTCTTATTTAGGATTCTTGATATTCCGATTTAAAGGCTTGTTCGGCAAAAATGAAGAATGTCTGAGTTTTAAGAGAGGGAAATTATGAAATATGTAATTACCGCGTTTTAATTTGAACGTAAGACGAAATGAAATTGAAAAACTTTATTGAAAACGTTCTTTTCATGATAAAAACTAGAACAAACTCATTTTCTGGCGTGTTCTTTGGTTCAATTTGTCCATTATCTTGAACTTTTTATCTCGGGAGAAAGTTCAACGTTTGGAAACCAATTTTACCCGATGAAACTCGACAGAATAAATTTCTTTCAAAATTATTTCATTGTCAATTTACGATACAGATTGCAACAGAGCAATTTTCAGAAATCCCAATCGTTTTGTCGTTTCTTAATGAGATTTCGCGAATTCGAAGAATATTTCATGATTGAGGGAGGGAAATCGTAAAATAATCACCGCGTTTCGAGCCACTTTGTTACTCGTCTAGCAAATGCTCGCATTGTAGAGTATTTTTTTCGCTTTCGCGTGACTGTTTCCTGCACTTGACTAATAACAAGGTGCAGCGTGGAATCGGGTTTTCGTGCTAACCGAGCGTTGTGGTTATTGCATCGCCTTCCTGCCGGCAGCGTAAATTCGAGCTGGTCGCCTGGTGATCAGTGTTTGTTTACACGGCACGCAAACGATATTCTTGGAGCCCGTGGACACGCGGACAGCGGAGCACTAACTTTAGACCACAACGTCTTTAAGCGCTATTTCCAAGGAATACGAAAATAATTCGGCGCTCGTTCCTGCCGCGCGCGCTTTTTCGCCGGCCAATATCGAACTTATTTAAAACCCTTCCGGTGCTTCCGCCCTTTTTCCCGAGCGAAGGCGAAGGAAATTCAACAGCTGCTTTCGAATCCTCGATTTGAATAGTCTCTTGAAATGAATGCGAGACGCCGTACGAGAGACGAGACAATTTCAATGATGCGCTCAATGAATCGTCTCCCGAGTCAGCCATGAATACAGCCAACTTTCGCGGCTGCATTTCAACGCTATCGATCGGTTTTTCGCCAGTCAAAAGTCGGAAAATTACCCGGGGAAAATGCTTTTTCCTGGCTCGAATAAAATGAGATTACATTAATCGAGTTATCATTCGAATTTCATTATATTTGAGCATGAAAAAGGGAAAAGATGAATTTGAAATTCAAGGTGAAACATTGAAAATGAAAATTCAGGATGGAAAATGCAAATTGGAAAATTTGAAATTGAAAATGAAAGTTTACACGTAAAAAAATTCACCATTTCCATAATTATTTCTGAATCATGTCTCCCGCGTCATGATAATTATGGGCATTCCTGACGAACTTTTTTAAGAGTAGGGATGACGTCTGTTTGTGTAGCAAGCCTAAATTAGCTCCTAATCCTTTCCATGTTTACGAAGCGTCGCGGCGCGTCTTGATACGGCAAAAAAATGTCAAAATATCATTGGGAGTTACGGCTGGGGCATCGATGATGTACGGCCACACTTGGAATGTGCGGCCGTAACGACGATTAACGACGCGACGCGTTCCCTTAATGTATTTACAGAGCCGACACCCATTAACACTCATTCGCCAGTTGTTGGATGAAGCTTCATAAACCGTGAGAAAATTGCGCCCAAAAGCTTTCCCGTAATCTGGAGTTGAAGCTTCGTGGGCGAATTCGGAATGTCTTTGAAGTCCCAAAGCAACAATAGCAGATTTTATTTGATACTCGGGAAATGAGAATTCAAATGCTCCCTCAGTTTTGAATGATTTGCTTGGCGCAATATTCATTTAAGAATTCCCAATGATTTTGTTTCAAAGTTCGATCGCGGGTCGAATTTTCAAGTTTTCCGAAGTTGAAAACAGTAGTTAACAAACTCGAGGTTGAATCTTTCATTTCACTCTCGGATGTAGCGATGATTGTTTCAATTCATTCATTATCTTTCCGCGAATTCAGTCTTTAATGCTGACCTAGTCCTCCAAACTTAGTTCTTTTTTCTTCCATGGCAATCCAAGTACATTTCGACAATTTAGTTCGCTTCGTTAGAGTAAATTGTAGAGTCTAGACTGCAAATAGACAATCGAGTTTCAATTCACGTTCGAAACGCGGTATTAGACATACCGGAAAAGCGTACTTATGCGGAATTTAAATAGCCTGGAAACGGTTTGCGCGGAGGTAATTGAAATTACTTTTTTTTACATTCTAACCTTAGCGTGCAAAGGCGCGAGACACAACGTTCGGAGTGTAATTTCATGAATGAATTCTGAATAAATCAACAACCTCGTTATTACTGGGTGTAACGCGGCGATAAATCTCGCTAATAAACTATGAACGATGACCGATGAGCTCACTGGGCATGTCCTTCCCCAAGACTATCACGAGAATACTAATGTACATTTTTATCTCCATAAAACATTAAAAGATGTCCTAGAAAAAAAGCCAGGTCAAAAAATCCTATGGTTTCCTTGCCGCGCTTTAGCCACTTCCATAAATTTTGGTTATTTTGTTTGTTTATTTTACTTTTAATACTGTTTTTCAATTATCAGAAATTTGCGAGTCCCAAATTGTAACAATCGCGTGTTTTTGTCGATTTATAGTCTCTTTACGTAACCTGAATTTTTCTCCAAACTATTGTTTTTTTTAAAATAATATTAATGGCCGACTTGTTGATTTTTGGGTATTTTTCGCTGGGGTTAAAAATCTTTCGGCCGTAAAAGCGCGTCACTTCCCGTCACACTTCGTTGACGTAAAACAAAGCCTCGTCAATTACGCGGCGCGCTCATAGAATAAATAGCCTCGCCGGCCGGCATTATTAATATTTCATTAGTTAATAGTTAATTTCGGTCCGGAGCGGGATGAGTCACGACTCGAAAATTTTTACGAGTCGTTCCGCGTGCGTGATCGCGACGACTGAATGGGGCCCTGTGTTGCATTGAATTCTCAAGCGTGACGCGGCGACGTTATCGTTCGCTCTCTCTCTCTCCCCTGAATTAGCTCCCCGGTCAATCGTTTTCTTCGGCTTTTTTCCCGGTTAATTACGAAACGATTTGGACGGGTCGATAAACGATCCGCCGATTCTCGCCGCGTAATCGAGTATTTTTCGCGTCGATACCCAAACGAGGGGGATACGATCGAAAATGAGATTGGCCAATGAGATTAATCATTCAATCGCCTCTCGAATGACGAAACGATTACTCGATCCCCTGCACGATCTCGTTAACTCTCGCCTCGCGACCCACTTTCTACCTTCGTTATTTCATCGGCGTCGTTACACGCCGAATTTTCGGCTCTTTCAATCAATGCTTTTCGCGTTTTCACTTCTCTTTTCACTTCACGAAGTAAGGCGTTGTTACAAGATCGCCAGGCAAGCGGGAAAAGCGAGAAACTTGAAAAAGTTTCTCGAAAAGAATTGAACAAATGAGAGATAAATGTCTGAAATTTTTAAGTCGTTTCAATGTTACATAAAAACAGCGTTTCGCTATTACTTCATCTACTAAAAATAGTTTGACTCGGAAATCTGATGATGCACTTTACGATTCAAGTTTCAAACGATTTTCGTCATTACGCAACAAAGCCTGATTATCCAGTATTTACGGTCAAGGAAACATAAAATTTTCCGGCTGAGAAAGCTGGAAATTCCAGGCAGACCCTGTACTACGTTTCTTCAATTAAGGGAGATCGTAATTTACGTACGGTGTTTTTGCCTTTTGTCTCGCATCCACGGCCTTTTTAAAAGACGAAGATAAATCCGCGGAGGCGTAAAAAAAGTTTCCCCGGGGCCATTCGAATCGTTGGGGGCGAGTGATAATAAAATAATTCTTCGCCACAATAGACAATGCTCGCTTTCGGGATGATAGTAATTTCAAACGGATGAAGAGCTAGGGGGAGGCGGCTGCTCGCTTTCCGAACTTCCGGCGTCGCTCAGTCACGCCGCTCTTATTCGTTTTGCACATTTCCAGCCTTTTCACGAACGGCTTGTTCTCACCGAGAGCAGAATTTGTCGCAAGAGGCGAAATGACAGAATGTAGCGTCATGAAATTAAAGCGGATCCTTCCTGCCTTCCCGCGATATTTATTTCACGAACCGGCTGAGCTTTCTCGCTCTTCCCGCCCTCCCCTCCCTCGTTTCCCGAGACGTTAATCCGAGCCTCGCTTCGGAATATAAAAAAAGGTGGGAAAAAATCTTTCCGCGATTCTTTGGAGAATCACGTCGCTGAAGACGCTGCCGCGCGTAACGAGGTTTTCACGATAAAGTATGTTTATACGCCGGCACAACCACCAGCGTCGATTTCTTTTCAGTTCGCACGAGTCTCATAAGATATTCTTTGCCTTCTCCTTTCTCTCCGCCTCGTATATTTTTTTTCTCCTGCTCCGTCTTTCTTTCGCTCGTCCCCTTCCCACCTTTGCCGCTTCCGTTCTTCGCACGTTTCCTTCCTCCCAAGTTTCAACGAGGAATTAATATTTCTCGCTAGACGCGACTCCGCGAGCGTCCCCTCGGAGAATTTAACGAAAAACTCGACGCTCCGCGCGCCCCCTCCCGTCCCGCTTTCATCGCGACTTTTCCAGATTCGCCGGCTACGCCGGAATTATCATTTCGAGACGTTAAAGTCTGTTTTTGTTGGTAGAAATGATAATTGTTGCGTCGCTCGATAAGGATTTCGATTCCGCCGCCGAGTTAATTAAGATTTCGCGATCAAAGGCTTCTGGTCTTGGCCTTTTTTCATCCCGACTTTCCAGGATTTTCCCGAGCGCGTTTTGCGTAATACTCTGCTTCCTTATTGGTAATTGGGTAATTAGGTAATTTCGTGTATCAAAGAACCTCGTTTAGAATGTTATTTCCTGGATAAGATCTCAGCGATCGCACATATTGGAATATTCCATTAGTACTTTCGAGGTAAACAAAATTCCAGGTCGTAGCTGGGAAAACAGAGAACTGCGTCGCGGAAAATTCTGTAATCCCCTTGAAAGCGCCGCTAACAAAGAACCGGAATTACTTGAATTTCACGATCTTTCAACTTTTTTTTTTCGAATTTCGAATGTTTGACAATCGCATTAATCGTCGCTCTTTTATTCGTAATTCGCGATGAATCGCAAAAATTTGTCTCTTCATTGAAGCGATAATCAATTTATGATAACGGCCTGAATCGGGATTTTGAATGTTTCACAATTTAATTAACCGTCGATTTCTTGCTGTTAATTTATGACGAATTGCACACGTTTGAAGCGATAATCAATCAACAGGAATTTCGAGAGTTCGTAAATTTCACATTTCCCTGTCAAATTGGATTCGTCGGATGACAAAAAACGGAATTAAATCGGCTTGCAAATAACGAGAATTGCGGAACCGAGCGGGGTTCGAATCGCGCTGATATTTCAGCTGGCAAATACGCCTCATTGGCCGAACGATTGGCGAGGCGAAATGCACACACGCGTGGTATTGACTCAGGGCGACTAAGTATCTTACGAGACAATTCACAACGGCAAAGTGCCCGGGGCGCTTTCAGGTAGCCGTCGACTCGAGACATCTCGAAATGCCGGATCTCGGCCGTGTGATGGCTCATGTATTTGCAATGTACAGGCGTACAAACATGACTCCAAAGGCTAAAGGAATGGGATGCGTGCCAGATGTCTGCCGAATTCACGTCGAAATACCGGAGGATTCCGTGGGGAATGGACGCGTCAGCTGTAGAACTTCTCCGTGCTGACGAACGAGGTGCGACCCCTCGTCGAAATACCTTCTCTTTCGTAGATAAACACCGACGCGACTTCCACGTTCGTTAGCGAACGCGAAGGAAAAATAAGGCTTTCTCGATGTAATTGTTATTCAACCAATTACCCGATGGGAACTTTGAATCAAGTAAGAGCTCTTGAACGGAAAAAAGCTCGAGAGGAATATTTTTGCCGTTCGAAAAATAATGCAGAAATCACAGAAAACTAACAAAAGTACAAAACTTTGCGAAGAAATACACTTTGCGGTGCTGTTTATTCGAGTATCGGATAAAACTGCTTCTCCTTTGTTTGTGATTTTATCGAGGGTTCGATAAAATACTGTGGCGTTATAAAATGGACTTGTGGAGTAAATTAATGTTATTTCCAATTCGTAATTAAAAATAGTTGGGCGTACTAAGTTTCAGGGAAAAAATCATATTCCGAGTTGGAAAAATTAAAGAAAATTAAAGTTAGCGCAATATCAATGAAAACCGTGAATTTCGTTTGACTTATTTACAAAGTATTTGCGTAATTATGAAAGCACGATATTGGAAATTGGGAAACTGCAATGAAATGCTTTTCGTCGAAGAATATGAAGCATCGGAATGTGATATTGAGAGCGAGCACTTCGGCTTTGAACGGTTCAACCCCAGCGACGATTTTCAATGCACTCGTGTGTTTGCTCACTTAATCGAGCGCGCCCAGATACGCTCGTGCTTATCAACGTCTTCTTGCGGATAAGGTGCGGGTTATAGCGTTAACCCAGTTGCAACTCGCATTCCCGTCGAACGCTGTTCTCGGAGTACGCGCCTCGCTAATTGAGCAATTTTAAATTGTTGATTAGAGAGAAAAAAGGAAGAAGGCGAGAAGAAGTTGGTAGCGCCTCTGGCGGTTCGCTCCGGGAACGGGAAAAACTTTTCCCCATCCCACGGAGAAAAAAGCGGCGAAGGACGGATTTTTCGGAATCAAAAGAAACAACGAGTATCTTCACTTGGGTGTTTACTTTCGACTCCTGGTTCGTTTTCTTTCCTTATTTCGATTCTACGTGCTCCATATATCCGAGCAAGAAATCACGAAGACTTCTCCTCGCCCCAAACTTCTCTTCCTTAAACTTTAAATTAACCCTTTCAAAGGAGAAGTGTTTGCACAAGGGTTGGAAATTTTCTATCCGTCTTGGATTTTCCGTAGCGTCGATGAAGGCGGATCATTGGCTAATTTGCAGAATACGCTATTGACCGAGACCAAGTTTTCACCGGGAAAGTTTGAGCTTTCATTGGGAGTGGATAATTTTTTTATCCCCCGTTTGTTTATTTCGTTGTGTTATCATTGTAATGGCGGAGAAGACGAAGACCACGGGAACGTTCTTCATAAAGCCGCGTGTTGCGTTCAAGGGTCGTATCCGCTTTAATTTTAGCTAAGCTCTCTCCCCATCCATGCCTTGGGCAGACCATGGTATGCACGGTGGTGCCCCGACTCTGCAACCTTGGCATCGCAGACGCATTATTCATAGCTTAATGAATTCCTTTTTGACCCGGCGCATGCATCGCGCACGAAAATCCTTGTACTTCGGCTTCCTTCCGCTCGGGGGCTGATTATAAAGCGCTTCCACTCGATTCTTAACTCGCTTACAAAGTGCGGAATCCTACTTCATTTACAGAACATTTTCCTTCAAAACAGCCATGGCTACCTTCTGCTATGCCTGATTTTGAACGAGATTAGGTCTGGTACTCCATTTTGTAATTGGATTAAAGTTCAATTCAGGTCTAATAGAGACATCTTGGTCTGAATCGAGAATTCTTGATGTTTAGTATGATTTCATGTTCACAATCAGTTCACATTTTTTTCTACAATCTGGGAACCGTCAAAATTAAGTCTCATATCAGAGAGACCTAATTTAGACCCACATGAAAGGTTGAATTTAGGTTGAATCTAGGCCTGATCTTCGTCCAAATCAGGAATACGAGGTTAAACTTTTTTATGAGTTCTTTCAGTTCTTCGTTCTATGAATATTAAAAGCACCTCTTCAGAATAACTTCTCGAGGGATAAAAAAAGCTTCCTTAGCGGCGCCACCTAGACGAAGACACTTTCCTCGCCCCATAAATGAATTACTCCGTTTTTCCATTAAAAGAGTTCCTCGCGATCTTAATATCGCGTAATTAATCGAGATGGCGTTGCGGGGAGGGAGATTTACGCGCAGAGCGCGCGGTGCATTTGAAATGACGCAACTTCCGGTTACACCGTGGAACAGACTGTAAGTAAGGTCCGCGAGTGGACTGTTAGGAGCGCAGTATATGAGGTTAGTTAGCCGCTCCCGTGTGCTGCATATTAAAAATATTCAAATACAGCCGGGACCCCTTTCTTCCCTCGGCATTTTGCCTCCGACACGTACGGGCGAGCGCGCGCGCGCGCGCAACCCCCAAAAGCCATGGACGCAATTTATGGCTTGTACGGCCGCGATAGTGCAAATTATGTTTATGAAACAATGCGTTCGCCCGGACTCTCTACCCTGCCGTCATATCTGCATGAGGAGAGAGCTTCATACGCGTTACTGGGGGCTGTACGTTATTCCCCGTGCCACCGCACACGAGCACACGTGAATAGAGCTGGCTTTTCTCAGAAAGATAATTCACGCGGGCTTTTTCACCGGGGCGGAATGCTCTCTTTTTGTTCTCCTCTGTTTTACGATGAGCCGCGTACTAATTCGTTCTGTTTTTCATTTGTTTCAGGTACGCTCTTTTTCGACTAGTTGTTTTTGCGAGGGATTCACGGTAAGAAGAATTTTCTTTCGTGTGCAACTGAATATTCCAGACGAAATCACGCCGCGATGTGATCGAATCACGTTTGATTATACGCGATTATTTTAAGACGATTAATGAGCTTTTGTACTCAGCAAATGAGAAATTATTCGAAGCATCTTAAATAGGAAAAATTATTTCTCAACAATTTTATAGTGAAGATACCATTGAAATAATTTGTCCTGTTGAACACGGATTCGTGTGGTTGAAAGTGAGACGTTTGACTCGACGAATTTCTACAGTGATTAGTGTATAAATTATTTCTTGAATGGGAGTTGTGGAATTCCTCAGTTTCAAGAGTGCATTCGATTGAAAAATTTTGTTTTAACGGTGAAAGATAACGTAAGGGAATCCAGATTCCGCGTCTGGTCTCGCGCTAAGAGAAGCTAAACAAGATTAGCGGAAACTTATTTTGGATCCGACAGCGCATCTGGCAACGTTAAACTTTCAGGAAGGAGGGAACTCTCGAGCTTCTGGGTGGCTGGTAGATACGAAAAACGCGGGAACCTCGCAGACACTTAATTTTTCCCCTCCCTCCTGGATAAGTATCAGGAAATGAGAAAAATGTTGAGCTCGGAAAATTTTTCGGCTTTATTTCCTTATTAACAGTCACAACTCGGCCATTATTAAGGTTGAACCGTCGTCGCGGCGAAGTAACGAGAAATTGATTCAAATGTTTCAAATAGAAGTCGAGTCACTTTCTTTTATTGTGCGAAATTTTAAAACTTTGAGCGAGTGAAAAGTTTGGAAGTTGATTTTTATAGTTGCGTTCGAATGCATAGGCTTTTTTTGAAATCACGAAAATTGAATTCGTAGCTTCGCTTTTACTACCGAGAAAGCTATAACAAACTAGTTTGACGTTCAATAGTTCATATCAAAATTATGAGTGCAATTCGAATACATTTCACTCGCTGGGTCATGAAACATTTTGATAGAAACATCGAACAGTCGTCTTGGTTTTACGCGCTCGAAAATGCTTTTATTTTATTTAAAACGCCGATAGAAAGGAAAGAAAGAAAACAAAATTTTGAATAATTGAAAAACACAATTTCAAACTAAAAATGAACAACAGCCGTTCTCATTCGTCGACGCACAGAATTTATCTGTCTATTTGATGAAAAAAACAGGTGAAATTTGGAAAATTTCGAAATTTGCACTAGGTTTCACTTTTCTCGTAAATGGCCGATCTGTCGGCTTTCTTTCTCCCCTCGCTGGCATTTCATCGCGG
The DNA here is from genome assembly GCA_022816865.1 of Zelostemma sp. ZL-2020. NCBI lineage: Eukaryota > Metazoa > Arthropoda > Insecta > Hymenoptera > Platygastridae > Zelostemma > Zelostemma sp. ZL-2020. The sequence goes on from JABFQM010001533.1 coordinate 17,639, forward strand.
TCCTTAGATTGCGTTTATATAGCCGGCGCGTAGATAAGAAATGGAAGTGCGCCAGCCGAAGCGTCCTATCTTCCTGCCATCTAATCGAATGGCTGCGCTGTTAAGATTTGCATGTGCACAGCGGCAGCTGCGCTGCGCGATTGTCCCGTCGTTTTAATCTCCTTCTCGGCCAATCGCGCCGGAGAGCAAGAAAAATTGAAAAGTTCCCCGGGACGTTCGGCGTCTGCCGTCGAACCGGAACGGCTCGCTCTGGTCTTTTTGTTTCTCCGTTTTCGGAGCCGCGATACGAGCAATTAATTGATGACGGTAATTGGTCGAAGTATGATAGCGACGCGAGTTCGTAGCCGGTCGTACGAGAAATATACATAGCACGAGTCATCGATTCCGGGATTACAGGGACGATTAGGGCGGCATTATTAGGGCGGAAGAGTAGATAAGGTCGTTTCCCGGCAGAACGGGCAGATATACGCGCGCCATTACGCTGATTTATTTTTCGCCCGTCGATAGGCCAAGGGACGATCTTAACTGTTCGATCTATCGATTTCTCGTCAATGCTCTTCCAAGACGAGTTTTGATCTTGGCCTTTTTTTGCGTGTTTCGTATGTATCTAGGTTTCCGAGTTTATTACGTTGAGTTTTGTAAAACATTGCGGTTCAGGCACATCGGATTATCGCTGCTGGTAATTTATAGTAATAATAATGATAACGGTTACAAATTTATGAAATTCTGTCTATATTAGTTTCTTTAGAATGTTGATTTTCGACTCGGGAATAAACTAGAGAAATATTAAAAACTTGCGAAAATTTATGGAGTTTTGGAGTAGATTCTTGTTTAATAATAAAGCTCGGAAAACTTTGAATGTAAGATTCTTTATATTTTATTAACGTTGAATCGAAGGTGAGGTGTACTCGATTTTTATTTGTTTCTGGTATTTATTTACATGATCGTATTTCATTGCTTCAAAATTGTGTTGATGAATATATAGATAAACTGAGAAAACCATTCCTTTCATGATTTTTTTACGTTACAATGATCGCGTTAAATTATGTATGAGGGAAAACCAGCATTACTTTCTGATGTTTGTAACCTCATTTCAGTCCGATTTCCATAAATTACTATTTAATGTCATTGGAAAGGTTGAAAATATAAAAATCGAGATCCGTCTGCTACAAACAAAATTATAAAATCCAATTTTTCAACCTCGAAATTGACAATTGTGCGACATGCCGAGGTGAATAAATGAAATTGTAACCGCATCGCGCGCTACTAATTTTGTTAGCTTCAGCCCGTAGAAGCAATCCTCGTTTGAAACGCATGTTAATTACGAATTAATGAGTCGCAGGGAAAAAGACAGATGTCTCGTTAATTATGCAGTATTGAGCAACCTTTGGATTCCTTGTCATTGGCTAACTTGTTGAAGTGTTTATCGATTCCCGGACGAAGCGCAATTATATCACCCGCTACGAGACGCGTATTGCTTAGCTGCAATTGTCCAAGAAAAACGCTTTCGCGTGCTCTCTTGACTCACCTTTTTGCCTGCGTTTCCTTAACATTTTTCACGAAGGAAATCGATAATGTGTAATTTCAAGATTAATTTACAACCCTGATGAGTGCCTCATTAGCGTCGTACTCTCAAGCACTTGACTCATCGTTATTACACATTCCGTCTATTTTAAACCCATCATCTTGTCGGAAAGTGACTCTTCTTTCCGCATTTTTTCACAATTACGAGGAAAACTTCTTGCCCGTTACTCATCGTTCGATCGCGAGCGAATCATTTCGACATTTTTTCGTTCCTTGGAAATATTTGGTAGCCTTTCGAGACGGGCTTTTCGCGTCAGCAAAAATCGGAATGAGATATATCCGGGGGCGTAACTAGGCCGCTCGGAAATGCCCCCGAGGAAGCGCCGGTCGCGGGAATAAGAATGCATTCAATGCAGTTTGCGTCGCATTCGCGAGGTGCTGTGTTTGCGCTCGCAACTCGACGCTATCTTGACACGATTTTGCTCTTTGCCAGAGAAATCGCCCTTGGAAAAAGAGTGTCCAGGGCTGGGCGACAGAGAAAATGTTTGCCTTCGATTCGGAACCGAAGATTTTGCGAAATCGATCGCTTTGAACCTCAACTTACATTTTCATCCGCGAAAACGCTTCTTCTGAAATCTTGATTAAAACCTATTAGGAGTTCTCGGGGAGGGAGGGAATAAAGGACGTCACGTCTCTGGTTAGAGCTCCCAGCGCGGCGTAATTGAGTCGTGAGTGAAGACGCTAATTACAGAAAACATTTTCTTCCATCTGCAATTTTTACAATTTTCCAGTTCCAACGTTGATTTTGAAGCGCAATTTCAGTCATTTTTAAGCAAGCGATACAATGTTCAGTTCGAGAAAAAAGATAAACATGAATTAATGTTCTGAACGGAGCGAACTTTTCGATTGAATTAGAAGTTTAAAACGCGGCTTGTAAACCGGAAAAAAACAATCTTCAACGATTCCAATTTCGGTTTCGGTCCCTGAAAAAACTATTTAGTAAAGAAACGTTGAAAAAGTGGAGAACGGGACGTTGGCGTATAAAAAAGCGCCGCGAGAAAATTCGGATGCAACGATCGATTAACCGAGAAATGTCAAGGTTCGGAGTTTTCGCCTTTGCGGATCGGCTTTACGCCGGCTGCATTCTGATGCAGAGAGTTGGAAGGCGCCGCCACCCCCGCTGCTTTTCGTCCTAGGAGACTCGTTCTCTTGCATCCACTCCTCGACCATCGGACTATACTTTCCGAATAATAATCAG